>JARHVA010008734.1:177500-430652 GCA_037957365.1 Torreya grandis
TATTAGAATGGTATGCTAACCAATTATTTGGTTTGAATAAACACCCCGTAAAGCACCTACATAAATATTATATATACCTAACTTACTTTCTAGTAACCCACCTACTTGATTAGGCTTCCCATGTGTATAAATTTATATTACTTTAGAGTGTGCCATATTTTCATTATTATTTTTATTGATATATGTTTATCGATGCTTCATTAGATCATGACCATGCCCTCCTTATAAATTGTAACCATTGCACTATCATTAAAAAATGTGAGTTCTTCATAATTAGTACTAAGGGTATCTCCCATTAATGTTTTCCATGACCTCCCAAGAATAACATTATATTTATGTAAAGTAGGATAAATGTGTAATAGTGTAGAACATGACTTCGAGTCCAATGTGATTTTTAATTTAATATATCACATGAAACATGTGGTCCCTATAGTTTGATGGATATGTTTTATTTCATATCCAAGATAGTTGGGAAGATTATTACTACATGTGTTAGCCTCATGGAATAATGTCACCATAACATTAGTACAATTTTTTTTTTAATAGATGGATTGAGTATGAGAGGTTATATAAAATAATAAAGATTTATATACACATAATATTTTTAAATGTTGTCATTAACTAGCATTTTCTCAATTGCAAGAACTTGTTGATTTTAATCTCTTTGAGTGCAAACCTTAAAAAGTGCACCAAGAAAGGGGTGGGTATACCTTTGACTCTTCTCAATATTTTTGGCCCATATACCATTAACTAAAACCAATATAAGTCACTTTTATTGAAATCCCTAAGAAATCAAATCTCACTTATACACTTCCCTTAGTAGTTCTCTTTCTGAAATATCCCTTAACTAATAAAATTCCCTCATTTTTAGTTTTTCATACTAATTTGGTTTGGTCGATCCATTAAATATTAATTACACATTATATAACTAAGTTAGCCTGACCAACCTATTTTGATACATAATGGCTATTTTTCTTATATAACAAAATCAAGTTGTTCAATCTTGTTAGCTAAAATTTTGAAAGTTTTAAGGGTCAGTCCTTGTTTATAATTACCACCTTAAATTAAATCCATTAAATAGGAACATTCATTTTTGAATTGTTATAACTCATAATTATGTTAATTCTACAATTGAGGAGTCATTGCTTAATATTTTACCTTGGAAGGAAGATAACTTGTCTTATACAAAACTCATGGATATAAATTAGGAGTATTTATCCTAGATCTAATTTATATAGTGTGATACTTAAAAATACACAACAAAATCTTGAAAAGCACCATAAAATAAGGGAAATATTGAATCATGATAGGTTCATACAAAGGTAAGTATTTCTAAATTTTAATATTTCATTTAGTAGATTAGATATTACACAAATTAATAGGTTGAATGTTTTACTCCTTTCTTATAACTACCTTTACATTGACTTGAGTAGAGTTTTTATTTAATTGTTATGTTTTATTTGTTTAAATATCCCCCCTTTGTGCCACAATATTTTTATATCACTAGATCAGTTTATTTTATTTCATATATTATAGGCTTATCTAGGGTTATTATGTAGCGATACTTGAAGAGAGGTTTTTGAATCCTTAGTTGTATTTTTGTGTGATAAGATACCCTTAGGTAGGTTTAGTGGATCCATATTCATCATGTACTTAATATAAATAGTTATGCAATGAATTCTTGGTGAGATTACCTTATCTAATCTTGGAATTCACTGAGTAGGATAAGTTATAGATTTAAAATAATTTATTGCATACATTCTAGTGAGACTAAAATGAATCAAACCCTAGCATTTTATTTTATTTTTTTAGTTATAGTCAACTAGATCGATCTTATCGATCTAGTTTCATCTTCTATGTGGAATTTTCTTCTTCATTCAACTAGATCAAGCTAGTCAATCTAGTAATTTTATTTATCTATAGATCCAAGGTTTTTAGTTAACTAGGTCATGTTGGTCAACCTATTTTCACCTTCTATGTGTAGTTTTATTCCTCAGTCAAAAAGATTGAGTTGGTCTATCTAGTCATTTTTTTGCTAGTAGATTTAGGGTTTTCAATAAATTAGGTCATGGCAGTTGATAAAGTTTTGTACTCTATTTATAAGGTTATAATTCTATAAAATTGATTCATGTTGGTCAATCTAGTCATTTTCTTTATTTGTGCATTTTACTTATAGTTAAGTAATTCAATTTGTTTGATCTTGTTTATTTTTATATTATTTACATTTTCAATCTCAACAAACTAGATCATGTTGGTTGATCTAATTTTATTTTCCTATTGTTAGTTAATAAATTTTCATGAGATATGAGAGATGATCATGTCCTAAGTAGAAAGGTCTAGGAATCAATTCAAATTGAGAAGAACTCAAATAATTTGAATAGAGATGGTGGTTAGGTTCTTAGTGATAGATTGAAGCCTATCATTTTAATGGTAAAGAATTATAATAATAATAATAATAATAATAATAATAATAATAATAATTATTATTATTATTATTATTATTATTATTATTATTATTATTATTTACGGAGCTAACCTAGCCAAAATATACATTAATAATGGATATTTATGGTTATTCAACTAGTTTTTATTCTCATGGTTCTCAAAAGTCTCTTCTTCCTAATGATGGGCCTTACATAAGGATTGAAATGTTGAGATTATTATCATTTTAACATATTTTTCCTAGTTTTTGTTAAAAAAAATTTTCATATAACCTTGAATAATCAATTAATTTTATTTATACTAAATTAATTTGCTCACCTCTATTTGATTATTATGTTTTTAGTGTTCTACCCATATAAAACTATTATCCAATCAATAAAAATTTGACACTCTTAAAAATAAAATTATATCAACCTCATCGATCTTAATCAATTTTCCAAGTTCATTCTTAATATATTAGTATATCAGTATTATCCATTTTAATCAATTTCATAATTCATAATTTTTAATTAAAATATCAAAATTACCCTACTAGTTTCATCAATTTTTAGTTTTGTTAAACTGTGAGCACATAATCAATTAAATCAACCTAGTCATTTAGTTATATATCTATTTTTTATAACTAAAAAATAAATTTATTTTGTTAATTTTTTTTGTTTGGGGCCTATTTTCACAATAGATTGTGTTTACCAGCATTGACTTTATTCTATTTTTTTTAGCTCAACTAGATCAACCTGCTCAATCTTGTTCTATGTGTTTTATTTTTAGAATAATCAAGTGAAATTAAACTCTATTTTAATTATTAATTAAATAATTTTTACTTTGAATAAAATTCACTACTTGTTTATTTAAAAAAAAATTGTAACTTGATTTTTGACAACTTGAAATTTGCCTTTATTTTCACTTTGATTGGTTATCCATAGAAACTATGTACCAAAAGTTTTAAAACTACTTAATTATTTCCATGAGGGATATGTGATATTATATTTATGGTATTTATTTATCTTTTATATATATTGAGGCATGATGGGATTTCACCAATACCCATATCTATAGTAGAAAGCTAACTAGTTTCCATGTATCTCATGGTATTTCAAAAATGCCTAAGATTTCCCTTTATATTTAACCTTAGAAATCTATCCATCTATTTTATCTTGTATTATATTGGTTAATAATTATCACCACCAAGAAGTTACTTTAAAAGTATCCTTTAAAATAGGTTTAGTGGGTTATGGGAATGACACTTCCTCCATAGTTAGCACTCTAAAACATTAGGCTATCACTATGCAAGAGATTAAAAATAGTATCTTTGAAAGCCTAAAATGTCAAGAAATTTTTATTTACCTCTTGATATTATTTTTAGATAAATCAATTAACATTAATAATTATAAAATTATTTTTTTACTTGTTACTTTCTATTCTATGTTGTATTATATACTATATCAGCCAACATCGATACAGTTCTATGTTATGTGCCTTATCTAGATCAACTAGCTTGATATAGTCAAATTTGTGTGACTATACTACATCAACTAACATTAATTAGTCTTATATATGTTATTTTTTTCCATTTTAATTTAAAACTAGTTCATTTAGTTTTAAATGGTTAATTTTTTCTTACCTATACAATTAAATTGATCATCTTGATTAAGTAGGTTCTACCTTTCTCATCCTATAAAACTAAATGGTCATATAGATTTAGTAGGTTTTATATCTTATCCTATCTAAGAAACTAGGTATACCATCTTGACATAGTAAGTTTTAAAACTTTTATCTTTTCCTGTCTACCCAACTAGGTCGACTAGCTCAATCTAGTAAGTTTACAGAATTTTATATTTTCCTATATACCTAACTAGGTTGACCAAATTGACATAGTATGTTTTAATCCTATTAATTTTTAATATCTATAAAAATTAAGTTGACCATGTAAATATTTTATATTTTTAGTAGGTGTCTTAGTTTCCTTTAACAATCCCTTCTTGCTTCACTTATTTTTACCTTTCATCATGAAATACATGTTTAGTAAACATGAACATCAAAATTATACTAACATGATGAGTTTTAATAACCATCATAAATATTTGAAGAATATTTACCTTATAATGTGGTAAATAATCTTAATCTTAAAAACATCCATGTTACTACTAGAACCACCAACTATGGTACTCCTCCATCTTCTACCTTTAACCCTCTTTTCATATCTATAACAAAAGATGAGAGTGATCTTGAATATACTGATAAAATGATCCTTTTCATCAATAAAAACCCTCACTATTAGGGTAAGGATCCTATGACAATATTTAACCTCATGATGAGTGATCACATTATGTGTCCCTCTTCACCTACACCTAGGCTTCTTACAGGACTTGGGATAAGACACCCTTCAACTTCTTCCATTCCTTTCTCTTCTTCCATGCATTATTATTCTAGAATTTCTTCCTCTTCAATTCCTTATTAATCCACCATGCCCACCATTACCATAAATAAGTAAGTCATTTACCTTAGTGGGACTACATAAAATGTTCACATTAATACATAAATTAACATAACTACTAGTGCATCTCAAACTACTAGTGCTTCTAGAACTGCTAATGCATAGCATACCACTAGTGCATCCCATGCTTCTTCCACTATTCAAACCACTATTAGTACTAATCAAGTTTTATTAAAAGCCTTGAACTAAATGGATACTTTTCAAACTAATAGTGTTAATAAAATAATTCAAATGTTAAACCAATCACTACAATTTCAAAATCATCTTCAACCTACTCAATGAGGAGCAAAAAATATTAATGCCCCCTAGAGATTCACATGGTAACCTTATAATCCCACCACCACTTCTTTACAAGGATATTAAACATTTAAAAAATAAATCCTTATTTCCTCTAATTACAAATATTGACATACGTGGAATAGTTATTAATGTCACTTATAATTGATCCATTGAAACCACTTTGCATTTGAAACCTTATAAATACTTATATAGATATTAGATTAAACTTAATACCTTTTTCACCACCAAGCTCTTAACTAAAAAAGTTTTAGGTGATGATTTAGAATAGTTTAATCAAATAAATAACCATGCCATATAAAATTTTTAATAATTATTCAATGAATTAATTTAATAATTTATAACTAATGACCTTCCTAAAAATAAATTATCTGATCTTATGAATTGTAAACAATCAAAATCTGAAGCATACCAAGTAGTCATTAAATGATGGAAGGATTTATCCAATAAATTTGATCATAAAATGTTATAAGACAATCTTTTACATTTGTTCACTAATGTTATTCACCCCAAATTTTAATATGATGTTAGGACTCTTTCTCTAAAATATTTATAAGAATCCCTCAAACAAGACAAACATAAAAATTTTATCATAAGACAATTTGAGTTTTCCCATCCTCCCACAACTGCTCAAATACTTATGAAAGATAATAATATACATCATACCAATGATGGTGTGATAAATAAACATGATTAAATACACATTATTCATGTTATTACCCTAACAGGTCCAATGATTTTATTATTTCACAACCACTTTCAAATAATCCTTTATTACACCTGGTTATACATTTTCCCAAGTGAATAATGTAAATTTTCATAAAGCAATTTCATTAGTAGAGATTCAAAAGTGTCTTTTTAGGCCCTCACTATGATATGTTTATCATACATGCCCTAAAAAAAATTGGTATGATCCACATAGATTTTTTTGGTATCATGTAAGTTGGGGCCATTCTGATGAAATTTGTTGCTAACTAAGAACCTTTACTCTTGAATATATTTTTAGTCCTAATTTTGATCATGAAAATATCATCCATGAGTGCCAAAAATATTATAAAGTGGAATCTAAGGTGTATGAAACCAAAACTATACATGAATCACTTAATGAAGTTAATAAGGATCCTCTCCTTAATCATCAATTTAATATTAGTCAACATCTCACTACTAATAATGTTAAAACTTGTATTAATCCCAATTCTATCTCTAATGATAAAAATGTTGTCAACATGAATAATAGGAGGATATTAGTCTCTTATATCAATCCTTATCCAATTTATAAAAATAAAAATATCCTAACTTTTTATACTATTCAAGATTCTTACCAATCTCATTTTTTATAATTGGAGCACATGGAAATGATTCCACTAACCATTATAACAACACAACCTATTCCTACATATTTTAACACATTTGTCCACTCAAATGACACATATATATTCTAAATAATTTTCTATGTATAAAAATTATAGTCCTCAACTATCAACCATTTCTTCTCAAACCAAATTACCTCGCTCAAAAATACCAAAAGAATCAAGCATTGATTCAATTATGTTATCAAAAACATTGTCAAAATCAACACAATTATCCCCACTTAACCAACCCATATCAATTAAATACTAATAAAAATACCCCTTATCAACATCAATTTAAATACACATATGCTACTCCTTCAAAAGATTCTCTTCAAATATATACACCTTTATCTAATAAATTTTTTAACTGGATATGATAAATGGGATCCTCAAACTAAATTCTCTCATCTATCATCTCAAATTCCTTTTATAGAATGTATGAGAACTTATCCTCATTATTTTAACCATATAATTAAACTCTTATTCAAATGAAAACCCACCATTCCCCACCTATATAGAAATAATCTACTTTGGATATGAAGATAGTATCTTTCAATAGTGTAAAGAAATGTCTATTCATGTTGATAAAACTATAAATACTTCTCTTGAACTCAAATTTCCTATCACTTCAATGATTCTTGATGAAATATTATATCATGTAGATGATCTTCTATTGTTAATTAGTGTTCAAATAGGTGATATTTGTATTCAATAAATTAGGATAGATATATAACTTGTCCTACTTAGTGGATTCCAGTTTAGAAAGGGTAATCTTACCAAACGATTCATTATATAACTATTTCTATTAATACATGACCAATTTTGATACACTAAACCTAAGGGAAATCTTACCACACAACACCAAAGGAGAGCGTTTAAAATTCTCTAGTAAAATGACATTATGTGATAATCCTAGATATGCCTATAATACATAAAATAAATATATTATAATTCTCATTAAATCTTGTGGTATAATGGGGGATAGTTAACAAAAAAAAAACATGCAAAGAGAGCTCTACTCAAGTTAATATATATGTAAAATAATAAAGTATTACAACATTCATCCTATTACTTTGTAAAATATTTATCTACTAAATAAAGGAGTAAAAATTAGAAATACTTACCTTGAATTAAACTTGGCATGCCTCGATCTCTCCCATGGCCAATGGTGATTTTCAATACTTTTTTATGGATTTGTAAATATCACACTATATAAATCAAATCTAGGCTAAAAGACTCCTAATTTTCATCCAAGACTTTCCCACAAGATAAGCTTCCTTCCCTCCAAGGTAAAACCATAATCAAGGACTCCTCAAGTGTAGAATTAGCTTAATTATGAGTTGTAACAATATGAAAATGAATGTTCATCTATATTGGATTGGTGTGAAGAGAGTATTTATAGCCAAGGATTGACCCTAAACCTCCTGGTAATTTAGCCAAAAAGATGAACTACCTCAAGTTTGTTAGGTAGGAAATATAGTTTTGAGGTCTATAACTAGGTCAATTAGTCTAACATAGTTCTATAATGTGTGTTCAATCCCTAACAAGATTTATCGAGCTAACATAGTAGTAAAATTAAGAAAAGGGGTGTATGCTTAGTCAAGGGATGTTTTAGAATGTGAATTACTTAGAGGAGTAGATAAATGGGTTTTCATTGTTTATATATCTTGATAAAAGTGACTTTTAATGGTTTTAGGTAATGGTATAAGGATCAACAATCTTGAGAAGCACAAAATGTCTACCCACCCCTTTCCTAGTGAACCCTTTAAGGCATGCACTTAGAGATATTGAACTTGATAGGTTCTTGAAAGACATAAAGCATCAGTAAATGATAAATTTTTAAAAATATTATGTTCATGTAGTATCCAAATCAAAAATTTACTTATTAATGAAGGTTTTAGCACTTATGTTTCCTCCCTAATATTTATTAGAATTCTTAGGTATATCAAATTTAATATTAAAAATACTCAAAGTACATGCCAAGGCTATGATATAAGACAAATTATTCCTCTATTTTGTGTTTGAATTCCTATCATAGTTCCCCCTACACAGTTCACATCAAATCCATAATATTTAATTTATCATCATATAAGATTTTAATTGGTTACCATCAAACACACTACATAAGTTCCATAGCCTCATTAACATGCTAATGTGTCAAATTTCCTCATAATGGTATTATCTATAAGATTTAAGGAGATATGAATCATTGAAATTTTGAACAATTTTGAAAACATGGTATTTTCAAAATACCTACCCTTGAACCTTTACCTAGTATTCCTTTTCATAAATCTCAACACTTTAATTATCCCTTCAACTCTATAAGAGGTTATAATGGTCACCATTAACTAATACAAAATATACCTCTTAATATCATATATTATGATATTAGAAGAATGAGAAGGGTCTATCTTTTTTCATCTCTAAAGGATGGAATGTGAAGAGACAACATAATTGTAAAAGACTATAAACAACACTTTAATGTAATAGAATCTAGTTTTATGTGTTGATAGAGATTAAAAGAATCATTTTTTTATGGTTTTATTTATCTTCTTTTATGTATGGTTTGTGAAAAATGAGTATTTTTTTTCTTTAATTTTTTATTTTATTTGATACTAGTTATGGCTTAGTTTATGTTTATATCTATTTCATCTTACTCTTTTGTCTATTCTTGTACATTGTAGATGGTTTAGATTGTTGTTATCTCTTATGTGCCTATTAGTTCTCTCCACTACATAATCTATGCAAAATTTCTAATCTTTCTCCTCACATAATTTCTAAATTAACTACTTTAACACCTTGGTCACATCAAAAACCAATTGATGAAATTCATTTAACTCTAAAAAATATAAAACACTCCATTTATAGTTCTTCTTTGAATAATAAAATTTTATATTCTTACACTATTGATATTTAGACTCCTTGTTATGATGATGGGTACTATTTAGATGATCCATTTTTAGTTGTATTTTCTCAAGATAAAAATTTATATATATTTAGATATAATTATTCCTTACAACACGATTTAAATTCTATTGATGTAGTTCCCTCTCATTATATTGTACGTAACATTAGTTCTTTGACACTTGATGTTCATAGGTTTGAGATAGATCACACATGCATAGTTCTTCACTTCATAACTACTAGTATTATTTAGAGTATGCTTCTTGATCATACCATGAAATGAACATAATATTTTGATATATTATCTAATATTTTAATTCTTAATATTCTAGATACATTACATCAAACCACCTTGAGATCATCTCTTGCAACTATTGAACCTAATCCTACTCTGAGTTCTCTTGTTAGTGATGGCATACTACCTTTACCTAAGCTTGATCCTCTTCCTACATGATGGGAAGGTGAGCCATATTATAAGTTACATAAGGTTTTTATTCACTCCTATTAGTGATTCTTAGCACAACAATAGGCCTCAAATTCTACTCCCACTATATATAGTTAACCTCCACATTCATCTACTTCTATATGCACTTGTTATTTTCATATCATGAGCATGCATTCCTATACTAATTACTAAAATATTAGGCATGAAAATGATAAAATTCATCCAAAAAAGTATAGTTCACTAATAATATCCTACCTCCTCCCAAGGTACTCCTAGAATATATCCTGAGATATGGGTAATTTTATTGTATTTGACATCATTTTACCAAATATCATATAGATAAATGTAGAGTGTTATAGTAGCATTTTCATGATTTTCCAAGGCCTACACCATCATCCAATAAATAACACACTCAAATTAATTTAGATATAAATAATAAATCTTCTTTTTATCCTCCATTATATTATGGCCAATGCACTCCCTTCTTATAAGAAGTGGGGACCCCTCTTTAAAGTTTCTTAAATTCAAGGTTCCTAGAGTTTTGATCTTTCCCTGATCAATTTTATTTCTTTTAGAATCCTTGAATTTATATTTTATCCCAATTTTTCCATGCATATAATCTATTCATAACAATAATTTATTCTTATTAAGGCTTCTATGTGATTTATGATTTTAAGTATAGTTGAGGGTTTGTTGTGTCCTAAATAGAATAGTGAAATTCCACACTTATAATATTTTTATATCACTAAATTCTTAATCTATGGATTTGGACTTTTTTTAAGTTCTCAAAGTCTCAATATCCCATATTCATAGTTCTTTAGAGTCTTATGTGGCACCTTCTAAATATCCATTAGTGAGTAGGTGAGTTATATTCAATTATGTGTCTTATTTTTTACTTAGTATCTTTTCATGGATTTTTGTAGGTTGAGAAACTAAATCAAAGAGTGTTGCATGGGTCCAAAAATCATAATGTTAGTCTCCCAAACCTAACAAAGATGCTAGATCTTAGGAGATCCTGACCAAGTGAGAAGGTACTATGTGACTTCGATGATCAAAGGTCCAAGAACTCAACCAATAAGATGGCCCTAATGTTAGACATGTCAATCTCCTTGACCTGATAAAGATGTCAAAGCCAAGGAAAACCTAACCAAATTAAATTATTCCATATGGATTAATATCACATTTATTAGTTTCTTAGACCTAAAAAAGATGTCAGAGCCTAAGAAATACTAACCTAACTTATAATGTCAACTGGTACTTTCATATAGATTGGAAAAGGTAGCCCATGAAGTCCCCAAGTTATAACAAGGTATAATTAGAATCAAAGGGATAATCAAAGTATTCCATGTGTTATTTCACTTCTCTAGCTAACTAATCCTACTCCTAAAAATGTAAAATTAAAGTATCAAGTTGTGCCTAGGTGGTATCTATTATAGTCATGACCAAAAAATGATGGACACATGTAATAGGAAATAGGTATCTAGGATGCCAAGATGATGAAATAAATGTGTGCTTACCACACTCCTAGAATTAATGAAATGGGAAACTAAGATTTGAATGGACAAATTAAAATGATGCATCATAATCACCAAATATAGTAGGTGGTGCATATTTTAAATCATTTATTTTAAGTCTAGATTGGGAAATAAATGAGAAAATACATCGACCAACTCAGTTTTAAATTCACACTAAGTGAGCCTCCATGTACCATTAATACAAGAGATATGCATAGATCCCTATAAGTCCCTATGGGTGAACTTATTTAATATTATTTATACTAGTTTCCTAGTCTACCTTATTATTTTCTAATAATTAATATACCTGTCATGCCTCCCTTACTCTAAACTCATCATCCTAAAAAAGTCAACCCTTTCTATATAGATTATTTCATCTTCCAACCTCAAAGTTGAGCCTGAGTATAGGGACACGAAATTCTTAGATGGCCTAATGCATTTCATGAAATATAATGATATGGTCAAGGTAATTGACATGGTTCCTAAATATTTTACTAGCAATGATGAAGATGAGGCCAAGTTTAAATATTCCCTTCAGGCATACGAATGTGTGGGCTACACTAAGCCATAACCAAGCTAGATTTTTTCCCTTATTTTAATTTATTTGAAAATTTTCTACTCACTACTAATAGGGCATAATATGGTGTTCACAACATGGTCTACTATATGAGTTCCTTGCATCATATTACATATATATTACAAGGTGTTTTCAAATCTTGTTATAACCTCTTGGAGTATACATTCACTTATGATTTGACTATGGTGAGTACTTAGACTAGTACTTACCATATATATGATGTCTCCAAGTATTGGGAAAAGAACCCATATGATAAATGGGTCAATAAGATAGACATGAATGCCTATACCATTTACACTTTTAAGGAGGGACTACACATCGACATGATACTATTCGATTGATTATTTAGGGAAGGTGATTATCTATAGATTAACCTCTTATAGATTCCCCTACACCACATAATTCTCAAGGGAGATTAGGTCCTAACCTTAGAGTGGTAATAAACTTTAGCTTGATCAAAGTAGTGTAAAATTCTTGAGGAGGAAAATTTTACATGATGAACTACTTGTTATTCATAGTCTACACAATACTCACATTCATGCCTTCCACCTTTCTAGCATGAGTTCCTAGAGGGATGATGGTCTATGCATTTTTTATAAATTATCTGTCCACCATATCAAAACCACATTTGAGAGATATGCAAGTCCTTCTATCCAATGGTTTACATGGCCATCAATGAAGAAGTTATGCCTCAACTATCAAAGGAGATAAGGGACTCTCTTTCCTTAATTGGTGACTATTGGTATTATAAGGATGACATCATCTTTTAGGTGGTCAATACTCTCAAGGATCCTCTCCACTTACCCTATCAAGTCCCATACCAACTAGTAAAGTAGGATATTTCCTATTAGCTAATAGAGAACATATTTATCCATTACATCAACCACCAACATAAGGTTTGCATGACCTTTTAGATCATCATTAATAGCCATGTGTATAGGGATTTCCCCCTTTTACTAATGATGGTGATCAAAAGGGAATATTATGCCTTGGTCAAGGATGGACACCAAGACTAGGACCCACACATTATCATTTAGGCCCATGTGGAAAGATACTAATCTCATCTTAACATCAAATAAGGCCAACATTCCCACAAGGATGATGATTTCTATCTCAACGCAACTAATGATTATGAGGTGTTTACCTAGATTGAGGCCAAGAAGAAAAAGAAAGCAAAACAAGCTTAGCTTGGACCATCCACCTAATCTATCCTTACCTCCTCCACATCAGCTCATCCCAAAGGAAAATATCAATAATAATTATAAGAGGGTTTCCAACTCCTCCTCATAGACCTTATCCTTTGTGAGTTTCACCTCCGTATTCCTCTGCTCTAGATCCACCACCTTTTTTGGTCCAAGCATTTCAACCTTAGGTAGTTCAATACCAAGTAACTCAATCTCAAGTAGCTCAACTTAAATTGGCTCTACCTTAGGTTACAAAAACACTTAGTTTTAACATCATTAGTAACCCAGATACAAGCCCAGGCTAAGACTAAAAATTAAAACCCATGTAGATATCTTCCTCTTATTCTTATCATTCCTTAGTAATATAGTGTAACCCATCTTAGTTTTCATCCCCCATAGTATTATTCTTCATTTTGCCCCCACTTTTCCCTATTCTACCCCTTCCACAATTCACCCAAGTGCCTCTAAATTTAAATATGCATAGTATTCTCACCTCCCAGTCCCAATCTACACAATCCATTCCATAAGTAGTGATCTCCAAATTACCCTTATTAATTCTTCTACATGTTCATATACCTATAGGCTCCCCATATCCATCAATTTATGCTTATTCCCCATTAATAATTATACCCATGTGAATAATTCAATCAACCCTGAACACATTAGTGGCACATGTAACCACCCAGAAGACTCTTCACTCACAACCTTTACCACCTTTGCTCCCTTCACTACATTAGCTGAAGTAGATCTAGGAAAGATGCCCAAAAAGAAGTAAAAGTAAAATCACCCTCAAACTCCTTAACCACCTCTTATTACTCCCCACATTATTTTGAGGCCTTAATTTTCCATCATATTGGGTGCCTAGGGACTTGGTTTCAACCAACCAATTTATTCCCTTCTATTGAATGCCTATCTCCATAGTATCATTTTCCCACATGTTATATTGACCTAAAGCTAGTGGTGAGAATAGATGTTCCCTTAGTCCTCTCATTTTTTCATGCCCTCTTTTTCCCCCATGCTTCTTCCTCTTCTATTGATCTCTTCCTTCATTCCCTTTATTTCATCTATTATCCGTTTACCTAGACCTCTAACTATTGCATCCATATATTCTACCCCAACAACACCCCCATCAACCCTAAGAGTAGCCATGGTGTTATAAGCATATAAGATGACTATGTAGGGTGATCCTAAAGTCTTGCAGGAATTTGAATACAACACAAGTAACATAAGGAGAATACTCACCTAAAATTTCATCCAAGATAGTAACCTCATGCTCTAATAGACTCAAAAATAGCTCTTCTCCTTCACTAAAGTGAGGACATCCATGGGAGAAGATAAATTGGGTGAGGACCTAGTATTTGTGTTATGGGTTACACATGATATGTCATAGAATATAATGAAGGACATACATGACTAGGTATGAGACCTAAAAGCACAAGTAAACAGCTCATTTTTTATGGATATGAATAGGAAAGTCAAGGATTCCCTCTTACATCCTTCCTCAACTATATAAGAATTTGTTGGATATATGGCAGATAATAAGGCACATATTTTAAAGGCCTAAGAATATTTAGAGAGAATTGATCTCATGAAGAGAAAGTGTAGGAAACTAGTCATGATCATATAAAAGGGCATGTTCTAAAAATTGAATCCCATTCCTACCTTAGACTTGAGCCTCTATCAAACATATGATGGGAAAATGAGAGATGTGATTAAATAATGGTTGAGCCTAGTATAGAGATTAGTATAACTTATAGATGAAGGTAGGTAAAATGTGTTGACCTACTTAAAAGAGGTTAAAATCACTATGTTATTCCACCTAGATGGCATGTTACTAAATAGAGGTGAGTTTGGAGTTAACTTTAGTTACTTCAACTAGGTCATGAGGAATAAAGTGGTGAAGGCCAATAAATTTGGAGCTTAGGTAGTGCTTAAATTCTATACTCAATCCACTATGAGCATGAGTCAGATCTTGATTATCAAAGTGTCTATGGAGGCCCAACTCCAAATATATCACATATTCGTAGACCAATCAAAGGTGATATTTTTAGATCCACCAATGAATCTAGATAAGATAGAGATAGAGTTTGACTTGATGGTAGTTTTTACAGCCACCAAGGTGGCACAAATCCAAGTAGTTGGGAGGTAGTTCACCTAAAAATCATCTATGTATCAATTATGTGGGCCCTCATGTATATTTTGAGTGGAGAAGATGATATTATACCCAATTTTGAATCAATGTAGTTATAACAAACTTGAGAGGCCATCATGGCTAAGGATGGGAATTGTGTGTTATTTAGGGGTGACCCCCATCCTCTATATTTTATAAAATACAATCCTTTTAAAATAATGGAAAATTTGGTCTCAAATTGATATTGGAATCAATCTGGGATTACACCTATTATTCCTCACAATTTTGATCTTTAAGTGTCTACCATGGTTGGCATTTTGTAAATAAACCATCTTTTTAATGAATGTAATTTCCCCCTTTTTGATAACTTAGTTTGTGAATGTGTCAATCATTTTAGTTTTGAATAGATGTTGATTTTAAATAATTAGACAAGTGATTGTTTACTTAAATGAATGTAATATTTATAATTTTCTCATTTTTCTAACTCATTTGCAAATATTTCTCACCTTATTTACAACACATACAATCTATGTACTTGAGTTACATATTATATTGAGGAATTTGTGTTATCTACTAGGGATTTTTTAAGTGTTGATATTTAGTGAAATATTTATAAATTAAGCATTCTTTTCCATTTTTTTTATATTTCTTTCCTTGTGTAAATATGAGTTGGAGCCATCAATAAAACTCAACACATAGTGGTATAATTATGGTAGGCCACACATACAACTTGGTTCTGAAAGCATTAATACCCTTTCAAGCATGGAATCATTTATTTTCAATCCTACCTTACCTTCACATTTTATTTTTATTTTAGATTTAAAATAATTCACCCCTATTTTAGAAATAAATAAGTTATAACATAATGGAAAATAATGAATAAGGTTTTCTTCAATTGGTAATGAATTCTAGTGCAACCACACATATATTGAACCCCTAGTGGCAACATTTGTTTCTCTCTAAGTAAAATATGGTTAAACTACTTGGTATTTGGACTAAACCAACATTAATCCTAAAATTAATGAGGGAATATCATTATCCCATGCACTATTTCCCACTTTCCTCTTTGGAACACTCAAACTCATGAGTTTCTTTAGATGCACAGGATCTCAAGGTCAACAACATTTAGTGCTACAAGGATGCATTAAGGATAATTTTTACTAAGAACCCAAACCTTGAAATAATATTGTATTGAAGTGATTTTTGTTTCCATTCCTTTATGATTTCTCCATTGTTATGTGCCTTATGCACAAATAATAGTTGGCACTAAAAAGAACATCTTTATTTTTCAATATTTTCATTTTATCTCTAGAATTTATTTATCCATTGTTATGAATCTCAAACTCCCATAGAAATAGATACAAATCAAAGTAGACCCTGATAAATAAGTTTTAACCTATTGGTTTACCCTTGATTGGATCCTAGTGCATGTATTACCAGGGCTAATTTTGGGAGAGGTAGGCTAATTATTTCACCCATGTAATTGCATTAGAGATCCCAATCTCATATAAATATACCTAGACTTATCATTAATTCTACTAGCTCATCCTCTTAGTCTCCCCCAAATAGACTGCCCATAATGGCTCTCCAAATAGCCTAGTTATCCAAGTTGGCTATTAATTTCCTATATTTGTCCCTAACTTACCTAGGATCCAAAAAAGTTACCTTCCCCATTTCACTCTTAGTGTAAGATGAATATATGAAGAGTATAGGACCTCATACAAGACTTCCATAAGACTTCTCAATGTGTAACATGAATATGTGGCAGTTAGGTTTTTCCCATTCTCTTTTATGGATTAAGCCTATCGTTGTTCCTTATCCTCCCCAAAACTCACTAATGATCTATAACTAATTTATAAATTCTTTTTTTATCCAAATTTAGGCAAGTTATTGGCCCTAATATCCTCTATCAGTAGCTCACTTGCATAAAATGAGAACCCCATGAACATAAACACTATGTTTCAAAAAATGTATAGTTGAGTCACCATGTTTTATTAGCCTAAAACCTAAATATAACTTGAGATGTAAAAGAATTATTTGGACCCTTGGACAACCATGTTCTTTATATGAAACCCAATGATAATAGACTTGCTCTTGGCCTATGTTGAATCCATAAAAGTAGATAGGTAATTGAACCCTCAAATTAAGATTATGGCTCATATCCATAATGCCTTGTACCATATTCTTATGTTGAGCCTATTACCCAACATAAACTATAAAATTTTTATGCTCTAGTTGATGCCCATAAAAAAACAACTCCCTTTGAGTCATGCCATACAAAACCAACACTTGGGTTTTCTAAACCTAGTGAACAATGAAATGATTCCTTAGTTTCAACAAGTTAAATTAACAATATCTAATAACACCCAATATATACCCTAGGATTCTATAAAAAATGATTTGGATGCCATCCAAAAATGGTCCAAAAGTATGTAATGACTTCCTTGGCCTTCAAATACAAATGGGAAACTCTAATGTTGAAATTTCAAACAAGAACTTTACCTACCAAATACAAAAAATAAATTATAGTCATCCTTAGAATAAATGAAATCCTCCAAAAATAGGTTATTATAAATAAATATTTTGAAATAGCTCTACCTAATTGATTCTAAGTGCATTACATGATCAAGCATGGGAAATTTATTATATATATTTTTGTAATGCCTTTGAGATCTTTTAGAGAGATATGGAGGAGTATGATATGGTCCCAAATCACCTAAACTCATCCAATATGGTTAGATCCCCTAGCATAGACATGGTGTAGGAAACCATGGAATTTCCTAGGCAATAAGAGTATGTGCCAGAGGAAAGAATGAGTGAGTTTTATGTATTCAAATAGTTTCAGAGGAGAAACTATTCCCTTAGTAGTATCTCCTCACTACATCAACTCCCCTAAATAATGGTACAATCCCACTGGATCATAATGCTAAAAATTACCCTCCACCTTTAAAAAATCATGAACAAAAAGTTCCTATAGAGACACAACCAATCCAAAACAAGGTAGGCTACAATATAGTATAAGACATGAATAATATTAAAGTAAATATTACCCTTCATAAAATTACTCATGTTATAAAGTAATGTGATCTTATGGTTAAGTCCCTAAATAAAAATACAATGTAGCCTACCCAAACTAAGTAGAAAATAACCCACACTAATGTGTTCATCCATAAAAAAAGACCAAAGTGCCTCCCTTTCTCCTAAATATTAAGTTATTTTGGAAGAACTTACACAACTACCTAGTGTATGTAGACACCTAAAATTGGCCACAATTGGCTCCCAATTAGACTTCAAATTGATTCCTACCAATTATTGCAAATTATGCCTAGGAATCACCAAATGTCCCAAAAAAATTTATGTATCATTCATCAAATCTCAAAATCATGTTAATAGATCCCTATTTGGGATACTATCATGTATACAATAACAATCTCTCATGAATTCATCCCTAATCAACTTAGGTCATAACAACAATCAATTTAGCCTATGGACCTATTAAGTGGGGCACTTACACACAATCAAATATTGAATAGCTAAAAGGCTAATCAAAATCAATTAACAAATTAAACAAGATTAAATGCCTAATTAAATTACAAAAATTGAAATATCAAAATATTTTCAATATATCTTTTATGATGTGTCAAGATCTTTGAAAATATCCTAAAATATATAATTTGAGAGTCATTCCTAGTAATTGAATACCATAATTACTTGACAACTATTAACTCAATTGGATTTAGTTTTAACTCACCTTAGTTTAGTTTGAAACCATTCCAATCATCAAATTAACCTTAACTCACATTGAGTGAGAGTTAATTCCTAAGGCTATAAATACAAAACCTTGCCTATTGGTTTCTAAGATATTTTGGTGCAAAGTTATTATGCACAAATATCTATAATAAACTCTCATAATCCAAATTTATAATTTTAAATTTGAGAGAGACAAGATTTAAAAGTAAGGTTACCATGACCGATTCTTAAGCCAAGAAATCACAAACCAAGGTGCCAAGGAGAGAAGGAGCCAAACAACCTCCATTGTCAAAGACTTATTAATGTAAAAGCTAAGGAAGACATTCAACAAGACATTTAGATCTTCAAGGAAGGTAAAATACGTTTTTTTTTTTTTTTATGATTCTTTCATTTATATTTTCTACCTAAGATCTCCCTAGTGTATGGGCTAGAGGTGTTAGGATTTTAGTGTGTTCTTTTCATTTATTTTATGATATTAAAACTTGACTAAACTCCCCTCTATGTTAAATCCTTGGTCACATGTTGGCATGCCCAATGGGACACAATGATCCCATATAACCAAGGAGATTAATTATACTTTTAGTTTTTTAATGGATGCTTAAAAATCTTCAAGTTTTAATTTTTTAGCTTGGTTTTTTGTCTTTTTATTTTTATCAACTCACAAGTTTCAAAGATCGATGCCATTTTATTTCAAAATTGATAGGGATCAACACCAATTTTTATATTAACATAGATTACCAAAATCGACCATGATCTCTATGTGTAAAATAGAACATGATAGAAACATAACTAACAAGGGTTTTACTTGAGTTTTTTAATCTTCATTTTGTGTTTTGGGACCTACATATTATTTGTTTAACCATTTTATTATAGGATCTAGTAAAATATTTTGGTTTTGAGATAATTTCATTAACCATTTTTCTATAAAAACAAACTTACATTTTTTTTAATGTTTTTTTAGGGAATGTTGATGATCTACCAAATTAAAATTGATCTATGTAGATTGACATTGATCCCTATGTTGATCACCAATGATCCATCTCTGAGAAAAAAATCATAAAACTTGAGAGTTAAATTATGAATGATGTTTGTCTCACTTGATTTTGAGCTTATAAGCAAATAACCCCTCTAAAAAATCATATGTCCTAAGGTGGAAAAAATCAAAGTTTGAGCATGGATAAAAATTACACACATTCTATTTGGTTCTTAAAATATACTTAGTTCTTTTCATCTCTTAGTTGTTTTGGATTTTTTTTTCAAATTTATCAACAACTAATACCAAGGGGTTTAAAATACACAACACACTTAATTTTGGTGATTAAAATAAACTCTCACATTAGATAAATACTCTTAAGAGTTTCATTTTCTTTCTTGTTTGTTTAAAGTGTATGTTTAAACAAGATGAGTGATGTGTGTATGCTCTCCCCCAATCCCCTTTAGGAAACTCAGGTGACCAAAAAGACTTATCGTTTCCTTTGTATCTTTAGTTCAAAAGCATGAAAATAAATTTTATAAGGCCCTCACCAAATCTATATGATTTAGGTGACCCTAAAATGACCATAAAGTATTTTCACTTGTCTTTATTTTCATGAATTTTAGCTTAAGAATAAGAGTTCATTGCCTCCTCATGAATTCTTTAGGGAAGCGTTAACCTAGGAATTCATCTCCTAGAATAATTTCAACCCCACTCCATGGTGGGGTATATAAATTGATGGTAACCTATTGGGATGCTTATTTTAAGTAGTTAAAATAAAATCTATTAGTAGTACTCAATCTCAGAATGTAGGTTCAACTCAAACATCACACTACATTGAGCAAGCAATGGATGTAGTGGTTGTGAAAAGGATAAGACCTTTCACAAAAAGACATTTAACATGGATCCAAATGACATTATTATTTCATCTCTAGTATTATGCACACATGGTACCATTTAAAAATGAGCAAAATTGATAGTTTAGAATAACCACACTTTTCAAGGACATTTTGTTGATGTAGGGCGAGTAGCTCAAAGTTCCATGTCATAGTACAAAATCTTGAGAGAAGAGGGGGCATAAAAGCCCTACTTTTCATATGATTTTACTTTTTGAATTAACAATTAAAATACTCTTAAAAGTGAGTATATTGAGGGAATTTGATAGTATTATGCAACCTTGTCAGTTTTAGGATCTAGGACATTATACTTAGGTGTTTGGGTCATTTTATCCTTTTATTACATGTTTTTGAGTCTAAACTATTTTTTTCATCTTACCATGTTGAAAAATAGTATTGTTTACACATCACTCCTTTATTTGAGAAGGTGTTACACTGGCCATTTGATATCATAGCTTTGCCTTAGACTTTTGACAAAAAATTTTGTGTGTCACTTATTTGAAAAGGGTATCATTACATTACCCAATTCATGTTGAGTATTATACATTTTTAGTCTTGAAACAAAACCTTTTGTAATAGCTTTATAGCATGATAATGTCATTACACTACTTAAATTATTTCAAAGACCCATTACCTTGTGTCTTAGTTATAATTTTGAAACCATACCATGTGTGTCTTTTTGGATCTATACCTAGTGTTGTTGTATGGTTCAATATTCTCTAGCTTGTTGTCTATTTTACAGATGCCTAGTTTTATAAAATTGAGTTTAAAATTAGCCTTGACAAGTTAAAATACAAAAATTTAATGATTTTTTAATATGCCTTATGTAATTTTGGACTTAACATCAATATTTCACTTTTGGGATATGTAAATTAGTTTAATTCTTTATTAAATTTGAAAACTATTTTTGTGCCTAGATTTGGGGAAGTAATCTATCTTCCATATGCCTATTATTTTTGTAATCATACTTCTTGGGACACTACTCTTTAGATGATTATACATCATCTCACATGTAGAAAAAAAATCCTAGTTATCCCACTCCAATATATCTACCACTTGATTTAACATCTCCCATTGCATACTTTCACTCCCTATACATCCTCAGTCCATCTCAGACATTTTATGTGCTAGACAGGATCTCTAAGCATGTCCTAGTTCCCTTTTAGAGACTTGTTGACCACCATAGGTGGAATTTTGAACCATGGCATAGCTTAAGGAGGAAATCCATGGCCTAGGTTGAACTTATCCTTCAAAAAAGCCACAACTTAGGTAGAACATGTGAAAAAGGTCCCTATTTGGGCTCAAACAACTAAAAATGGCTAGTTTTTGGTCCATTGGTAGATTAGGGTTGAGAAATATGTCTTTTTATCATTCATTTGAGTCTCTATATTTAGTCTCTCCTAATTTTTTTCTTTGATCTTCCCACTCGATCATCATACTTAAAGCTTGGTTTCCTTCTTAAATCTTTTTAGTTCTTGATTGGCACACTTAGCTTCCCTTGTGATAGGGGATGCACTACCATGTTGCAGCTTATATTGGTGATTCACATTGCTCTCTATAATGTTCTTAAATTTTTTTGGTTGCTCCTTGATCCCTCAAGAATCCATTAAAATTTTTCTTATTCTCTTTACATTGCCTCTCTCATAGATTAGAATATTCTCGTTCACCTCTTCCATATCTTTTGGCTCTTGGTTTGGACTCAACTCACACAAAACCTGATCTTCTTCCTCTCTTACTTCATAGCTTGGATTATTAGTTGGTATAAATTTTGAAAAATTATTTTGATTTTAATATGATGTCACTTTAATATATAAAGTGAAATTTTTATCTATTTACAATAGTATATATGTTAGGTTTTAATTATTTCTAGTGATTTAGCTTATTTAGAGCATTATCTAGGATAATTTTTGAATTTTCTCACATTTGTATGTGTTTAATAATATATTAATTACTATAAATATATACCATTATAGGATATTATTGCATTGGAAACATTTCTCATTACATATTAGGATTCTACATGCTCAAAACAAACTATACAAGTTACATAAACAATCCTCTCTCTTACTAAACTAGAAAATTATATTGTTAGAAAACAATAGTGTTAAAAATAAAGAGTTAGCTCAAACCTATATTAGGAATGCTATTGTAACCTATATTAAAAACATATATATTACTTAAATTTTATTTTATTTAGCTTAAAGGTGCCTTTGCTTCTAATTTTATGCGTTACTTATTAGTTATCTTTACTCTACATTGTTATTTTTGCAATTTGTATCCAATTAGTTTCCTAGTTTTAGTTACTTACTTTATTATGGTTATACCTGCTAGAAATACCTGCATCCTTTTTTCACTTAATCATGCTAGCCCTAACTTGGTTTACAATTTTATCTATAGCTTAGTGAAAGTTGGCAAATTGCATAGCCACTATAGATCTACTATATCCCATAGAAGCCTTGATCCTTCTAACCTTATAATTATTTGTTTAAGTACCCTAGGTACCCTCTTGCCAAACACTAGTGGTTCCATTTATATTCTTAGAGATACATTATTGCATACCTGATGGGACCTCACATATGGTCTCACACTAGTTATATCCCATTTAGAGCCCTCTTATCCAACTCCCTTTTGTTAGTTGGTAGGCTTTGCTTTCAGTTGTGTTTTGAGTCTCGCCTTGGTTTTTTTATCCTACTTTAGTTTTGTGTCATTATTCCTATTGGTTCTCCATTAATTTTCATTTTCTAGTATCTCTCATGTTAATCATATTTCATTTCATTCATGGATGGCCTACCACCCTTGGGATGTCAATCCTATCAAATTTAGGCCTTATCCCTAAGCTCACTCCTAATCAAGTTGTGGCTATAATAGAATGCCATAGACACTATAGCATCTAGGAGGTTCATTTAAACTAGCATGATGATGTATACTCTATCTCATTCTAAAGGGAACAATATTGGAAAGTCTATAACAAATAGACTCAGTCCCCTTTTAACTAGTCTGATCTTCACTCATCTAAGATGTTTGTCCTTGGCCTCATGTCTTATCTCATTTACCTATTTGAGGTTATGAGGATCCCCTTATCTGACTAAGACTTGATTATCTATTTATGGTCATTATTAATTATCATTGATGCCTTTAGGTGAATGAAGTGTACCCTTATTCCCCTAGGAGTAGGTGGCATGCTTCTTTTAGAGAAAGAGCTCACACTCACTTAGTTTTGAGTGATATAATAATTTCTCATATGATTTCCCCACCTCTTTCTCAGTAGAAGACTCTATAGCAAGAACCCCCTTGTGTCCATGTTATGGGTCATAAATATTCCAACTTGGTGAGGTATATATTTCATGGGGAGGCTTCCCATCCTCTTAGCCCTTCCTTTAGAGTTTTAGATGAGCATGTAAATTTAAATCACCACCTATAGACTAGAGATCCATGGGATGCCTATATTGAGCATCAAAACCCTTAGATTAACCATCATTTGATGGCATGTGACTAGCATCATGGAGACTTAGGTCATCACAACCATTTTCATGAGTATGCCATGTCATTCCATCATCCCCATGGGGAATGGTATCCTTCCCATACTTTTTCCCCACCCCATGGTTGAAATGATTTTTATCATGATCATCTCCCATACCAATATTTGCCTCAACATCATCCTCTCCATGATCATAGTTATGATGATGTCTATTGGTATAGGCAACATCACCACCATCACTAGCCCCTGAGTAGATCTAGTCACTAATCCACTATCAACCATGCCTATGAGGATCTTTGTATAAATAATTTAGCCCCTTAGGTGCATGTTATTCCCCTTCTTACTCCTATCTTTAAACTACCTAAGTTCAATAAGACTCAAGACTCTAGTCCCATGGATCATATTACAAAATTCATGATGGCATATATGGATTAGGAATATGATGAAGGTATGATGTTAAATATCTTTGCTTGTTCTCTATGAGCTAAAGCTCTTGTTTGGTATAAAAATACACTTATAGATTATCTCTTTAGTTTATATCTCCTTCTGGATTAATTCCTCTAGTACTTTGATATCTCCATACCATTTAACCTCAACATCTAATCAATCACCTCCATGGCATAGGCCAAGGGTGATTTAAACTTTGATTTTGTACATAAGTGGTATTCAGTGTTCCATACATGCAAAATAAGGTTATTAGATGATCATCTTTAGGACATGTTCATGACATCATTAAGGTAAGAGGTTCACCTTGATGTCCTTAAGTGTGAGCCTAACTCATATGATTAAGTTATTAATGAGTTTATTAAGATTGAAGTATTTGAGGTGCACTTAGGCATGCAGCCCATACCAACCTAAAATTCATCTTATTTTCATGATCATAACTATAATGTGACCAGTGATAGTGTCACTAATTCTCCTCTTGAGAAGATGGACAAAAAGGACAACCATGAGGTGAGTGCTTTGAACAAAAATCCAATTGAAAATAAGGCTTCTAAATTAAGCATAGAAAAATAATAGATGGTGTTTCCTTATGACCCCACTAAGTTTTATAATTTCCATTAAATGAGGGGGCATGATGATGTCAATTATACTACCCAAAAATTTGGTACACAAGCCTCACCTCTGTCTCAAAGTTATCCATTTACAGAACCCAGCTATAAATTTAATTTGCTTAAGGATCCTCTTCCTAACCATGACAAAGATAAGATTAAGAAGAAATCAAAACTTAAGGCCCCTAATTCCCCTTATTTATCTTACACCTCTTTTAACTCCTCTTCCTAGGCTAACTCAAGAGGGAAAGCTAAGAATGAGAGTAGATAGGTAATTGATTCTATTGACATAGCCTCTACTAGGTACAAGTGATTTATCAACACACACTCAAGTCAGGTCATTGATCCTATTAAAGAGACTAGTGGTGTTGGACCTCCTATCTAGCCCATGGGGGTAGATAATCCCAAAGTTAGGTTTGACTTTCTACATAACATCCCTCCCTAGGACAGATAATATCCTTACTTTATCATAGAGGAGTTACAGGGCATCTCATCTAGGATATCCATTTGGGACCTTCTTTACCTTTACACTAAACAAAGGGGCCTTATCTTTGATGAGCTTAATATATTT
Organism: Torreya grandis; assembly: GCA_037957365.1. Classification (NCBI taxonomy): domain Eukaryota; kingdom Viridiplantae; phylum Streptophyta; class Pinopsida; order Cupressales; family Taxaceae; genus Torreya; species Torreya grandis. The sequence continues at coordinate 203,561 of JARHVA010008734.1, forward strand.
CATGAGGGCCCATTGTAGGATGATGTTGAAGTTTTGTTCAACTTTGATATATCTTAGAACCCTAACCTTCCCATCCTATATTTTGACCCTACCTCTTTGCCAAATACTTTGGTTCTTGTAAAGAGGGCTCAGTTCCCTCTCTATATTGAGACCTCCATTGATGAGTCATGTCAAGATATGAATCATTGATGAAGGATCTGCATTGAATATCATGCCTCTACATGTGTTTAGTGAGTCTAGGATTAGTTGGAATAAGATCTCTAATTCTCACCATAACTATTTTGGTTTCAATAATGACATAGTTGTACCAGTGGGGAACATGAAGTTTTAGGTCAAGTTTAACCCTAAGATAGTCAAGATTGAGTTTTGATGTGTTATACTTGAATATTTCACTCAACATGATTCTTATCTATATTTGGACCACTACCATGTAGGCCATCACATCAACATATTTTTCATGGTTTAATTCATGCATTAAGGTGAGTATCATTCCATGGAGGTTGACCCAGATCCCTAGGCATTTCTCTATGTAAAAACAAATCCCTCAGGTAAGGCTTTGGTTGTCTCCTCATGGGGCTCTATGGATTCCCACACACCCCTTATGTCTGAGTCTCATTTTCTCAAGGATGAATGTTGTGATCTGATTGAGTATCTATCAACATTCATTCCCTTAGAGTTTAACATGTGGTGTCTAACTCCCTCTTCTACTCCATGATGTTATGTTAGTTCTTCTCTTCTTGGAGACCTTTTTTAAGATGTCTCCCTAGATGTTGAGCTTCCCCTCATGTCATACTTTTCCTATTGGAGTATAGGTTCTCTTAATACATCTCTAATTGAGACTACTCAAGTAACTAAGTCTAATCTCAGGGGTTATTTAATTCATGTTACAACACATAACCTATTCAAGGAGAGAAATCCATACATCAAGCTCATATAGGCTTGTTGTAAGTACCATTATCCCCCTGATCATTTAGTTTTGGATATCTCTCTCACTGATGCCCAATGCCTAGAATTCCCATAGTGAATGGCCTAGAATTTGAACCTGAGGTGTTAGATCAATCTCTCCCTCCTATGCCTAAGTATTTTAAGGAAGAAAATGATATAGATGTTGCAAGATCCATAGATGTCAACTTTAGCACTTCATCAAGGCCAAAGATCAATGCTAACCTTGCTCTAGAGGAATGGGATGTTTTGGTCACCTTCTTGTGTAAATTTTTGGATGTATTTACTTAGGGAATATGCCAATATGAATGGAATGGATCTTGAAATCATTGTTTTTAACCTCATTATGGATGATGGGACCCATTTTATTTGCTAAAAGTAATGACCAATGACAGTTAAAGTCTCCCAATTAGTCAAGGTTGAGATTGAAAAGCTCATTTGAGATTGTTTCATCCAATCCATTGACTACCCCCAATGGGTTTCTAGCATTGTCCCTATTCTCAATAAGAATAGAACATTTTGGATTTACAATGAATTTCAAGATCTCAATATGGCTTGTATAAAGGATAATTTTCCCACTCCTTTGATTAACCAAATTATAGACTCGACCATTAACTTTGAGATCATGTCCCTCATGGATGGTTTCTCTAGGTACAACCAAATCCAAATTTCACATGAAGACCAGCACAAGATGGCATTCACTACCATGTGAGGTACCTTATATTATGCCATCATGCCTTTAAATTTTAAGAATATTAGGGATACATATCAACATGCCATGACCCACATTTTTCATGACCTCATCTGTAATATTATTTAGTGTTATGTTAATTATCTCCTTGGAAAATCCTACAAGTTAGATGATCATGTGTGAGATCTTAGGATCATCATTGAGTATCTCAGAGAGTATCACATTAGCTTTAACCCTAAGAAGTACATTTTTGGGATTTCCAATAAAAATCTTCTTAGCTTACTCATTTCCCAAAAGGGCATTAAATTGGATCCCAAGAAGATCAAGGAAATCCTTGGGATGCCTCCCCTTCATAACCTCATTAAGTTATAATCCTTCCTTAGAAGTCTCAACTTCCTTAGATGTTTCCTTGAGGATTATGCTTATAAATCCATACCCATCACGTGTCTCTTATGAAAGAACACTCTATTATTGTGGTCTTTTGAAGTCCAAGTGGATTTTGAGGAATTACAATGCATGCTTCATAATCCTCCCCTCTTGATGTCACCCATTAAGGGTTATGAGTTCATCTTATACACCTCTATCATTGATCTTTCTATTGAATGTATGTTGTGTCAAAAGGATGAAACTAGTAGAGAGAGATGTTTACTACATCTCTCACTTGTTAGTTGGACCAGAGATCAACTACTCTCTTATTGAGTGATACTGCCTCTCCCTCATCTTTGCTAAGAGGAAGTTGAGACATTACATTTTGGGACAAACCAAAAACATGATTTTCTAATCTAATCCACTCCACTAATTTCTTGACAAGACACACCTTCATTGCAGGACTATGAGGTGGATCATGTTTCTTCAATAGTTTAACCTCCACATTGTTAACCAAAAGTCCAACAAGGGTCTAGCTATAGTTGAGAAACTCACTAAGTGCACACTACCTAATCCTAGTGTAGAATTGGTTAATGATGCCTTTATTGATGAGATGGTCTACTCATTGACTAGATTGAGGTATGGAAGTGTGATTGGTATTTGGAAATTATTCATTACCTTGAGACTCAATCTTATCCCATCAATGCTCCTTCATGGGAATGCTATAAAATCCTTAAGCTTGCTATTTTATATGTTATCATAAGCAGTATCTTGTTTAAGAGGGGTCTATATGGTGTGTTGATGTAATGCCTCACCCCTGAGGATACTCTTCTCATGTTGGAGGAGTATCATGGGAATTTTTTTGGTGGCCACCCAAGAGGGTAGGCCACTACTCAACATATTATCAAGATGGGCTACTACTAGCCCACTCTTATTAAGGCTGCCATCCAATATTCTAAGAAGTGTAATATATGCCAAGTCATTAGGGATGCCATCAATGCCCTTATAGGGCTCTTACATTATATTTTATCCCCTTGTCCCTTCTTAATTTAGGCTCTCAACTTTTTTGATGAGTTCAAGCCTACCTCTTCAAATGGCCATCATTAGTTCATCACTTCCACTAACTATTTTATGAAGTGGGTTGAGGACATGCCTCTTCGTGGTATGTGTGGAAAGACCATCATAAAGTTTATCCTAAACCAACTCATTTGTAGGTTTATCATCCATACTATGATCATGGTTGATAATGGCTTGGGCTTCTAAAGCCCCAAGAATTGTGAGCCTACTAAATGATTTTTGGTTCAAGCTCCACCTTTCTTCTACCCATTACCCCTAGGGAAATAGGAAAACTAAATATTCAAATAAAACATTGAATAATATGCTTCTCCATAATATTGCATAGTCTAAGTGGGATTGACATCTCATGTTCCATCCTACCCTTTGGGCCTATCAGACTAGCTTCCAAACAAGCATGGGGCAACCCCATGATTATGTATGGGTTTGTGTTTACTATTCCTTTAGAGGTCTTAATCTCTTCATTGTGGGTTAAGACATTTGGATATCTCTTTGATGAGTAATAATGTGTCACTCTACTAATTAAACTTGAGATCTTTTTGAATGATGCATTGATGCCCTTGATCACAACCATGCATATCAGTGCCATCAAAAGCACCAATTCTAGAAATTGGTATGTCCATATCCATTCAAGGTAGGTGATATGGTCCTTATTTTTTATAAGGAGAATTTTAATAAGTGAAAACTTATACACAAGTGGTTTTTACCCCTTTGTCATCACTACCTCTCTAGATAATATGGCTTTATCATCTCTCAACCCTCAAAAGGGATCCCTTACAACAACTGATCAATGGGTTTCACCTAAAGACATTTCATGTCTGGGGCCCACATGGCCCTCTAGGGAAGTCACTTATGGTGGTAGGGTGAACCATTCCTTTCTTATCACACCAATAACCTTTGTGTCACTTTTATTTGTGTACACATGGGTTCTTTATTAGTAGTTCCTACTATCTAATCACACATATATAATAGTTTATATCAAATGAATAATATACATCACAAAAAAAATCATATACACACATGTGCTAATAATGAGAAAAAACTATATATATATATATATATATATATATATATATATATATATATATATATATATATATATATATCACAAAAAATACATGTTTTTACTCTAGGTACATCACATGACTTCCTCTAAGCCTAGGCTCGATGTCCCTAAAACCACCACATTCATGGCTATACATATGATACTATCCTAATCAACCTATGATTGAGATTTATCTATGGTATCCCTACCTCTAATGGAGATCTTGATCTCTACCTCATGAATAATTGAGCCACAGTCTACTCTAGGGTAGCCAACTAGTCTACCCCATATCTAGGTGCCTCTTCTCTTCTATTCTACTCTTGGGCTAGCTCAAGCCACAGCTAGTTGATCTCAACCTCTACTCTAGTCAATCATGCCTCACTTTGTGTTACCATTATCTCATGTTTTAATACAACTATCTTAGGTCATGTCATGGATACCTCATGTCATGCTTAGTTTAATTCTAACTATGGTATATAGTGTTATGCCCTCACCAGCTCAAGTGAGGCTTATGCACCTACCTACCAAAAATTAGTATGTGGCTCTACCCCTATTGGTAAATGTAGCACTTAGTCCATGAATGGTATCATCACCACATTAGGGAATATCTCTATCAATATTAGGTCCACCTAGGGTCCAATTTAGCTAGTCTAGTCTCCTACACACACATAACACATATGTTAGTCACATATCAACTCTCACTAAAGATGAGTACAAGGATAAAGTGTTATCTAGAAAATACACTAGTCCTACCTAGATGTGTGGATGGCCTCTTTATCCCTATAATAGGTTGTGTGTTCTACCTAGTGGTGGTGTTCCTCATAATTTTTACTTCTATACATTACTACCCCCTTGCTTTGTCTTGACTACTTGACATGCTTAGCCCCAACTAGCTTGGGATATGCCCATATCTCCCACACCACTAGATCCTATCTCTTTGGATGATGGTATGGCCCCTATGGACCTTGAAACTACTCCTATCCCATAGGGATATCTACCCTTGCATTATCTATCCACACCATAGATCTATATGATCTTAGATGTATCTACTCACTACATCTAGATATAAGGTGGTTTACATAGGCCTAGCCTTGTTTGCAAACTACACATCCCATACAATTCCCTCCTCTAGTGCATGGAATGCATTGTTACCACATGGTGTCCTTAATCATGTCAATGTGAGCTTTTCATAATCATAGGACATGAGTATGTTGGGTTATGTCAATCTTATGTCCCCTATGCATGAGATGTGATCCAACTATTGGTATAGTCTACCTAAGTTATACTAGCCCCATGCATATCTCTATCCTCCCTTTACTTATTAAACAACTCCTATCCAAGTTAGTGGTAGTGTCCCCATACTTTGGTTGACATATAGCCTCATAACCATAGTGCCTTCTATCACTTAATGGAGTGGTGGCACCATTGTAAATAGTTATTTTGTATGTACTCATGGTTATTCCACTCTTGGTGGGGTCCTCCTAAGTAGAGCTCAATTGTAGTTGTATCATACATCTATAGTAATTTAATCTCTCTCCCCATTAGTTCAACCTCATAGATTTGATAGACAACCTCATTACTTAGGATGGCCTCTATCTCAAGCCCTAGTTAGAACACATGTTTCTTAAGTACCCATGTGGTCACCAATATATTCACTAGATCCCTAGAGTATAACTTTTCTCATCAAGGTTTTGGCTTAGGGTGTGCCCCCTAGGGATCCTTAGGGCTCCCCATTTCTCTCTCTCTAGAGCATGGTTTGCATTGTTGGTTGTCTCTATTTATTCCTCTTGTATTACCCATAATTTTGATTATTTATTCCATGTAATTAATTTAGAATTAGTCAAAATGATTATTAGGCCTCCCAAACACCAAAAATGAACAAAATTTGTAAAAAATTTGATCAAAGGACTTACCTGAACCATCTTGTGCATCTATGGCATGATCCCATTTCCTCATTTACTCCACTTGGGATTTGATGGCTTGTAATATCTCCTTTTGATCTCTTATAGTGAAAATGAGTGAAAATGATTTAATTTTTACTTTTTTCCTCTTTTTATCCCTTTTATTGTTTTTTGTGGGCCCTTTTTGGGTGTTTAACCCTTTTTTGTATTCCACACTATGAAACCTCCATTTTATGGTTTTTGGAAAGTTCTAATCACATTAGAATCCTCAATTATTTTATCCAATCCTTCCTTGCACCTATTTAATCCATATTTTAGTCCTTAGGACCCTTTATAGGTCTCTATTGACCTCTCAATCTTGTGCCCCATCTCATGGGCACCTAGGGATGGTAGTTACTTACTTTACTTAGTTAGTTATTTCTCTACCTTTTTATAGTAAATCCATTATAACTCTCTCTCTCTCTCTCTCTCTCTCTCTCTCTCTCTCTCTCTCTCTCTCTCACTCACACACACACACACACATCATGGTTCATGGTTATAGGTATGATTGTTAGTTGGTTATAGTGGTTTGAGACTTGATATAGTCTTGATGACTAGTCTTTGACTTCTCTAAACTTCCCCCACTTTCCCTTGTTACATCTTATCACAACTATTCTTGGTACACCACTTTGGTTGTGACTTTTTTTCATTATTTATTTCCCTCATGAAACTTACTTATCATACCTTGATTTAGGATTACCTTTCTACAATTTATATTTTTACATCCTTAACCCCCATCATGGTGTACCTCTCAATGGCAATTCACATGGATGGTAGCAGTCAGGGTAACCTAGGACATGTGGTTGTGGTTTAGGTTATTGATGATCCATGGGGCCATGAGTTTATTGTATTTGGTTTCATCATTACTAATGAGATGAATAATGCCATCAATTATCATGAAATAATTAGTGCCTTGATTGATGCCCATGAGTTAGACACATCTTATGTGTAGTTATTCTCTAAATCATTCTTAGTCATGTCTCAACTCACTTATTTTTGGGTCATCCTTAGCTTTGAGTTTCTCCCCATTTAAAGGGTGGCATGTGATTTTCTCTCCTTCTTCAAGGACATATACTTCACCAATATCCCTTATAGGGAGAACACTAGGATTGAAGCCTTAGAGAATGTCATTATAGATTATATTATTTTTTTTAATATCACCTATGTCCCTTGTTCATAATATATAAAGTTAGAGCTAGATTTGGATTACACAACATTTTTACTCTCACCCATGGATCACAATATCAACTTCTTCCACTACCACCCTTATCTAGTAAGTACGAGTAATCTTTTATTTTATCTTTTTAGTTCTTTCTTTCCTTTAATTTTGTGTGGCTTCTAGGCACTACATAATACTCCTTATTCATTCAAACACTAGCTACTTGTACCTCAAGGGCATATGTAATCATACTTCCCATGACCTTACTCCTCTATCACTCACTTTGAAATTTTTTGCATCATACTTTCACTCTTTATACATCTTCAATCCATCTCAAAACTTTTATGCACTATATAAGCTCTTTTAGTACCTCATAACACCCTTTTAGAAAAATTTTGACCACCCTAGGTGGCCTTTTGACCCACATTATGGATTAAGGAGGAAAACCATAGCCTATGCCACATGCTTACTTCATATAACCCATAGTCTAGGCTATGGCCTAGGTAGAATATATGAAAAAGGTCATTGTTTAGTCCCAAATGGTTACAAATGGCTAGTTTTTGGTCTTTTGGTAGATTAGGGTTGAGATATATGTATTTTTATCATTAATTTGAGCCTCTATATTTAGCCTATCCTACATATTTGATTTTATCTTCCTACTTGATCATCACACTCAAAGCTTGGTTGCCTTCTTCAATCTCTCTTGGTTCTTGCTTGGTACACTTAGATTTCATTATGACAAGGGATGCCCTACCATATTACATATTATCTTAGTGATTCACATTGCTTTTTATAGTGTTACTAAAGCTTATGGATTTCTACTTTCTCCCTCCAGGATTAATTACACCTATTCTTATGCTCCTTGCATTAGCTCTCTCATATTTGATAGCTTCACCTTCACCTCTTCCATTGCTTTTGGATCTTGGTCTAGACTGAACTCACATATAGCCTGATCCTCTTTCTAGCTTGGATAATTGGTTGTATAAATTTTGAACACTTATTTTGAGTTTTATATGAGGGCACTTTGCTATGTAAAGTGAAATTATTATCTATTTGCAGTAGTATATATACTAGGGTTTATTTTTTTAGAGATTTAGTTTGTTTAGAGCATTATCTATGATAGTTTCTAAAGTTTCTCACATTTTTATGTGGTCATGAATATTCATTAATTGAAATATATACCATTGTATGTTATGCTTGCATTGGAAACATTTCTCATTTCATAATAGGATCCTAGATGCTCAAAACAAACTATATAAGCTTCATAAACAATCCACTCTCTTGCTAAACTAGAAAATTGTATTGTTAGAAAATAATAGTGTTGAAAATAAATATTTAGCTCAAACTTAGATTAGGTATGCTCTTACACCCTTTCTTTAAAACATATTTATTGATTAAAACATCTTTCATTTGACTTGAAAGTTCCTTTGCTTCTAATTTTACCCATTACTTATTAGCTCTCTTTTTTCAACATTGTTATTTTCATAATTGATATGCAAGTAGTTTTTTAGTCTTAGCTACTTGATTTACTATGGTTATACTCTCTAGAGATACCTAAGTCCTTTGTGTACTTTATTATGTTAACCCTCACCTAGTTTAAAAGTCTATCTATATCTTGGTGTAAGATGGAAAATTGGATAGCCATTATAGATATACTATATCCCATATAAGACTTGAGCCTTCTAGCCTTATATTTATTTGTTTAGGTACCCTACATACCCCCTAAAAAACACTAGTGGTTCCATTTAGACACTTAGAGATATAGTTTCATGTCTTTTACCAACTAACCAAGTTCATGTTTAAATCTTAATTCCTAGTTTATACCAAAGTGTTTCAAATTTATTAGATTAAATCCCTTACCTTTTTTTATTTTAAGTCTATCTTTTTTTCCTTTCCCAAAAGACCTAGCACATGCCTATTTTGAGCCTAGATTTTATGGATTTTTTGAAAGACATAAAAAGTTTTTTTTTTTTTTTTTTAATTAGACTTGATTGAAAAACTTTATACCTAGATTTTAGCATTTCAATTTTATTTCATCCACTTGAAATTTTGCATGAGACATTTAATGTTATAAATTTGATTTTAGACTATTTTAGACCAAGTTTTAGCACAAACCTTTTTGGAGATATAGCTCCACTTTTTGGACCAAGTTAGACCAAGTTCAAACCATTTTTATTTTGGACATTATTTTTGAGAGTTTATAAAACTCTAGGCCTTTTTCATGAAACAATCATCATTGATTTGAATATGTCTCACTATACTCATAATTGAGCCATGTACAATAAAGTATATAATAATGTGGTCACACAAGATGACTTTATTTAAGATCCCTATGGTGATGATGTAATTTTTGAGATGGATCCCAATCCTCCTTACAACACTCAATCTTGAGAACAAAGCTAAGAATATGTAGCTCACTATTTAGTCAACACACCTCCATACTCAGAGAAAGACTAAGAACAAATCATGTAGTTCCTTACAATCATACCATCAGTTGTGGACCAAGTTCAAAAATAACTATACTATGTTATGATGCCATTGGCATATGATCCTCATTTTTTTTATTGTCACTTGATTGAAAATAAGGATGAAGTTTTAATTAGATACATAGAGGTAGGGTCCAAGTTTCAATAGACTTCCCCCATAAAAAATTTCCAAGTCTAATTAGAGTGCCTTATAACATACCTTATAATCAAACTATTGATCATGCCTCTTCTAGTGATCCTTAAGTGCTCATGTCGATGACATATCAAAACCCTAATATGTTTTTCATGGGAAAAGGCCTTATGGATGACCATTTTATATAAATTTAGACATCATATCAAACATATTTAAACTTAACACATAATTTCAATATCATGGTCATGTCAAACATGCCTCTTATCAAGTTAGCTCCTTCAACAAGGGTATTAATCAAGTTAAAATGTCAAAAAAAAAAATTTGTAGACCCATTCATGTCAATCACTTTAGTTGGAGACATGTTAAATACCATAACTATTATATAAGTGTCTATTGCTTCTACATAGCTAAATGTGCCAAACATAGTAGATAACATGCAAGTGTCAACTAAACCAAGCCAAAGTGTTTTGACTAAATAAATAATTAGTCCACAACAAGTGCCTTTAGTAAACACCACAAATGGTTTTGAATAGCATGGGGTAAAAACTTATACATCCTAACCATAAAAATCTACCTCTAATCCTTAACTAGCTACTTAAAGCACATAACTACAAGGATTAAGTATTTAAATGAGAACTAGTTCCTTGCCTCAACAAAACATAATGAATGTTATTATTATAATAATAGGCACAATATAGTATACCAACACAATAGAGATCAAATATTTTTCCACCTCAGTAGGGGGAAACCAATGTTCTACCTCATTAAGTAGTGATAAGTATAACTCAGCAGTCATAGACTAATGTATTGTTATAATCGCAAACATTATCTAATCAATAATCTATGACCATTGGTCAAAGATAAATATTAAAAAATCTACAAGCATATAATTCATAACAAGTGTTAGTGAAACCAAGGGGTAATACTATCCCACAAGTACCAATTAGGCAAAAAATACCTTTTGTTCCAAATGTGCCAAAAATCCAACAACATGGCCTTATTTCACAGTAAGTTCCCCTTATTCAACTAGGTATGACTAGTCAATAGCAAATCCCTATTCAACCTTAGTAGGCATAGTACTTCACTCAAATCCATATCCTTATATCTTAGGCATAATTTCCCCCAAACCAAGTGAATATATTGAATCCAAACCAAAATATTGCACCATAATGCATGTAATTACAACAAACACATCCCAATCCATGGATGCGTATTCCTAGTCAGTTCCCTAACTAAGCCAACATTTCATAATAAAACATGCCACCATTATACCCTATTCAAGGTAATCCACCTTTGACCTCCCAACCTCCACCTTAGGCCAATGTTCCATCCAATTTCTTGGCATAATAACAACAATAAATGAAGGATGTAACTATTTCCATCCAAGATAGGAAATAGACCAAGTTTAAGTTATATGCATGTGTTCCTACCCATTCAATATGAAGTATCTATAAATACCATTTCCTCTAAGGGATGAACCATCAAAATTTGACAAGTACAAGGTTAAATTAGACCCTAAGGATGATTTAACAAAATTATTTATTGCTTACTAGCTAGTGGCTTACAATGACATTTACCTCCTCCTTTGTTTCCTTGGATTCTAGTTACGTAGGCCTTAGAATGGTTCCTAAAATTACCAAAGAACTCAGTATATAATTTTCATGACCTTTTAAAAAACTTTATGTAGCATTTAACTTACAATATCAAACATAATATTTCATTGGTAGATCTAATTCAAGCTAAAAATAAAGTCAGTGAAAGATTCATAAGCTATCTATAGTGATGGAGAGCACTTGCTAGCCATTTCACTCATAGCTTACCAAATAAATAATCAGTCACTGTGTTTACTAAAAATTTACATAATGAGATATCTTACCATCTAAAATTGTAATGTACACACACTTTCAAAGAGATCATCAACAAAGGATTATTGATTTAAAAGTCCCTTATTAACAAATGGATTATAAAACTTACCTCATCAAATTAAAAGTAAACCCAAAACCAAATAAATGGCCAAAATTAGAACCAAAACCAAGCCCAATCACAAGCATCAACACCAACCCAAAAAAATAACTATGAAAAATATAAGCAATCTAATTATAAAAATAATGTTTTTTGGAATGGAATAACAAAGTTGCATCATGTCCAAATGATGCAAACACCATTTACTCAACCAATGCTTCAAATGCATATTACTCCTTATCAACAACATATTCAACAAATACAGCCTTCATAGTATCCTAGACCACATCATTAAATAAAACAAACATTACCTTTGAAAATCCATCCTCTAAGGAAAAGTGCCCTTACTCATAAAGTCTTTAGTTACCTTGGAGAACCCATTAAAGCTGTGTTTCAAAATTTAGCCATAACTAATATGATTAGTTGGCCAATACCAAAGCACTATCTTGAGGGCATTCATTATCTAAACTGGTATAGAGAAAATGAATTATGTGAATATCATCATGTTCATGGGCATAATTTATGTTGTTGTGTACATATAAAGCACCTTATTGAAAATATGTTAGAAAAGGAAGACATAACATTGAATACTAGAGCTTTTACATCTAATCACAAATGAGTTATTTATCAAATCTCATGTCCACAACATAATAATAAAAACAACCAAGAATAGTAATAGTAACATAGGTTAAAACAATAGAAATAATAATATAAATAGTCAAAATAATAACAATAATTCTAGCAACAATAACAACATCAACTGAATGGATAGAACCAAGGCCAAAATGATGTTAATAACCAAAATACTTACCACATAGTTGCACATGACTACAACAAGGTTATAGGTCATATTATAGGAGGTCACATTTCTACCATCACCATCAATCTCAGACCAAGTGCTAATATAATATGACCATTGATAAACAATTTTAACTAACTAACCTATGCTAGTGATCCTTTCTTGACCTAGGACCAAATAAAAGTGTACCAACAAGTAGGTATTAATACTTTTAGACCTTATTTTGATAACTTGGCATTGTCTTGTGACCACAAACAAGTGCACTGGTAACCAAGACTTATCCTATATATCCTATCACCACCATCATTTTCTAAGAACAATGGTCTTATATCTAATCCTAATTATACAATCAAAACTTGATAGTCAAATATTACCATTCCAATCCCATTACCATAGGCCAAGAAACCCATCTAACCCACTATTATAGCTAGGAACAAGCCATATGACACTGTTAAAGAAAAGACATTTGATATTGTGGAACAAATTTTGAAAAATACTTACACAAATATCTATTTTGGATTTGTTTCATACATCTACCATCCACAAGAACATCTTAACAGAGTTCCTACGCCAATCAAAAGTTCTAAATGACATATCCATAGACAAATTCCAATCTTTGGTTGGACATCTATCCCTAAGAAAATATTTAAACTTCAACCAAAGTGATATGTCATCCCTTGGCCCTCTCCATAATAATACATTATATATTGAAGTAATCATTATATAGCATAAAGTGAAGTGTGTCCTTATAGACAATGGTTTGGGGCTAAATATTATGTCTCTAAATCTCATCAAGCATATTAGATACAAAAGAGCTTATGTCTAGCCATAAATGATCACTATCAAGGCATATGACAATGAAGAGCATGAATCACAAGGCACCATTAGTTTGCCAATTATCATTGGGCCCTTAACCCATTATAAAATTTATTGTGTGTTACACCTAGACCTATCATATAATTTTATTTTGAGTAGACCTTAGATACATAAGATTCGTGTAATCTCATCAACATTGCATAAGTGTTTCAAGTTTTCTCATTTTTGTATGGAGGTCACCATTCATGTAAATTTATAGCCTTATAAACATTTCAAGCAATTAGAGGCTGAGTATGAAAGGTATAACTATCATTTTGGCTTAAACCCAGTTCTTAAAAAGGACAAGGGAAAATAAATACTTGCTGATTTTTCAGAGGCCAATTTCATAGACCCTGATAGCCTTGATTCATCTTCCCATATTCTACCTCCTAAAATGTCTAAACATTTTACCATCATGGCTAATAGCCCAAGAAAATATTTTACTCATGATACATTTCACATTGCCAAGCTTCCATAGAACCCCAAGTCCTATGGAAGACCTAAATCTAAGCCACCTTGCATAGAAAGGCAATGAAAGGGAAATGGAAAGCTTCATAGTCCATCTCCTATCATTTTCACACCATTCACTAGCCAAGAATAGGAACCTCTTACAAATGACAAAACCTAGTTATATAATGACAAATTGGTTGATTATTAAAAAAATACCAAATACCCCATTCCTAATAGGATCATGGAGAATCAAGCCTATGAAGGAGGAGGCCTTAAACCAAATAAATAGGGAATACTTGAACCAATATATAACATAATATAAAGGAAGCTATGGTCTTATATTTAAACCATCTAGGGGTGACCCCATGTATCTTATTAGTGTTCTAACCCCAATGACTAGTGACACCTATTCTAGTAGTGAAACAAAGTCTTATCATAGAATTTATGAAGATGTTAATAATACCAATATGTTTGACACTTATTCCATTTGTAATCTTACCCCACTAGACTGACACAATTCACTTCCTCTCTATCACCCTCAAATTATAGCCTAGGACCAACAAGAATCCATAGTGTATGTAGATGAGTTTGATAATGACTAGGCCTTTTGAAATTTTATATACCTAAGAGACAATGTTACATTGGGAAACCACAAACAAGGGTTCTCAATCAAACTAGATCCCACAGCCTATTTTAGAAAATAGGTGAACACCCTTAGCCATAAATAATTAAATAGAATGTTAAGGTACTAAAGTTAAAAACCTCTTTGAGGCACTTTTAAACCAGGGTAAAAGTAAAAAGAAAGGCTAGTCTTCTAGTGAAAACATGTTTTAGGCACCATTAGATGGGGGTTTTCACCCTTCTCCAAACATAGATCAGGAAACCAATAATGATGAACTTGCCTTTGGGTCTGAGTTTAGTTTAAAAGAATAGCATGCTTTTAACAAAATTATTCAAGAGTTTTCAAGTGTGTTTGTAACTTGGTCATCCTTTCCATAGCGAGATTATGATTCATCTTGGCTAGGAAAACGTAAAGATCTAGTCCAAATAGAGGACTTTACCATTATAGTCCAATTTAAAATATTGTTAAACATTATATAAAATGGTTTGACCCACATCATAGAAGACAATATAGAGGTCAACATCAAGATTCAAAAGGACATTAAATGGATCAAATTAGGTGTATCCCTCATTGAGGAGGAGCATGAAACATATATAGCCTTTTTGAGGGAATTTGTTGACATATTTACTTGGACCTATTTATACATGAAAGGTTTGGACCCTACCTTGGTCGTACACAACCTTATTATACATACATATGCCAAACCCATGAAATAGAAATTGTGTAATATGCATCCTCACAGTGCTATATTAATAAAAAAAAGATTCGGAAAAAATCTTATAAGTGACATGTATTCGATCGATAAACTACTCAAAGTAGATCTCAAATTTTGTTCTAGTTATTAAGAATCTAGAAGGAATAAAAATATGCATTGATTTCAAAGATATAAACAAAGCCTTCCTCAATGATTACTTTCCTCTACCAAACATTGGCATGATAGTTGAATACATAGTGGGGTATGAAATGCTTTCACTAATGGATGGATTTTTAGGGTACAATCAGAATATAATTATGCTAGAGGACCAATATAAGACAACATTCACCACTCCATGGGGAGTTTTTTTATCAAGTTATGTCATTTGGTCTCAATAATGCTAGGGCCACATACCAAAGATCCATGACCATTATATTTCATGATATGATGCATGGCATTATTGAAGACTATGTCGATGACATATTAGGAAAATCAAAGGGTAGGGTTGATCATCTAGCTACACTAAGTAATATATTTGAGATACTACATGAATACAAGGTCAGACTGAATCCTAAGAAGTGTGTTTTTGGTGTTACTTTAAGAAAATTACTAGGCTTGATCATCTCTCATCAAGGCATTAAAGTTGATCTTACTAAATCATGAGCCATTATCGAGATGCCACCACCTTCTAATTTGAAGTGGATCCATAGTATAAATTTCAAGATTTAATATATTAGATGCTTCATTTTGTAATTAGCTAACAAATGTCATATTTTACACAGTTACTAAATAAAGGTGTCACATTTCATTAGGATGAATAATGCTATAAATATTTTCAAAACTTGAAGGATTATCTTGCCAATATACCTATTTTGTTACCACCTATGCCAAGAAAGTTGTTCCTACTATATCTATCTACCACAAACAAAGCTTTGGGGGCACTTATATCTCAACATGATGACAATGGAAAATAACATGTCATGTATTATCTCAATCATACATTGGTTGTATATGAACATAATTAT
Organism: Torreya grandis; assembly: GCA_037957365.1. Lineage (NCBI taxonomy): Eukaryota > Viridiplantae > Streptophyta > Pinopsida > Cupressales > Taxaceae > Torreya > Torreya grandis. The sequence goes on from JARHVA010008734.1 coordinate 219,804, forward strand.
ATGCCTATATAAAAGACTATTTAGATATGGTATTTACAACATAGAAACTATGGCATTACATGCTAAACAACAAGACCATAGTTATTTATAAAGTAGATCTGCTCAAGTATCTACTATCTAAAATAGCTTTACAAGGTTGCATGGCCAAATGGGTCATTTTTTGTGTGAGTTCAAGATAGGATATGTCAACTAGAATGCCATCAAGGGACAAATTATCATAGATAAACTTGTTGAATCACCCCTTATAGATATAGAACCATTAACTTTTCAATTCCTAGACAAGTCCATTATCACCATCATTAAAACACCTCTTGAGGAGTAGAACTAGAAGCTATATTTTGATGGATCATTCATAGTGTTAGGATTAGTTTTCACATTATGTGAATTTAGGTATTTATGGAAAGGTGAATAGTAATTTTTAGTATTTACTATGGTTGATTTATCGAGATGTAATTATTATTTATAGGGTTGTTAGTAACTATATTTTTAATACGTTAAGATTATTTTAGATGGTTGATATTATATTGTTAGGAATAAAAATATAATTTCACATATAGTTTGAGATATTTTGGGTAAGATAAATTAGCATAACAATTATAGGAATCATATTCCTATATATTTGTGTAATGTCCTAAATGATAATTAATTAAAATATAGAGCAAAATATTAATGTTTTGTGAAATTAAAATTCTCTATGTACTATACATATTTGTGTTTGGATCTTCTAGTTTACTATAGTGGTATCAGAGGAGGATGGGATTATGAGAATTTGTGAGGGGAAACCATTATTTTGACTTTCCCTTGGTAATGAAATATTGTTGTTTTATCTATGTGTAAATTTAAATTATTTCTTTTACTTGGTGTTTTTTGGTGTGCTCAAATCATTATCCAATTACATAGACCTGTACTTGCTATTCTAAGTAGTTTTTAGGAGGAAATATCTAAATTGAAACATTAATACTAGATTGTATCAACACTAATATTTTCTATCATTGAAGACATATGCACTTGGAAGAGTCAATGTTCATTATTATGCTATGATGATCCATAATGTAAAGCCTCTCCTATAGCTTCAAGGTTTGATTCAACATCATAACTATTTTGTCATGGCCATGTCAATGAAATTTGGGCCTATGTGACTTTGATTTAGATATTAATTATCCACATTGATTTTTTTTTGTTGCTAAGGTAATAGAAGATTGTGAACTTTTGTTGGCATTATGACTATCTTGGCATATTTATTATTGGGTCACTAGTATTGTTGGACTAGATATAAATATGTTGGTATATTTTTTGAAAACTCATAATGAACTCACAAACCACTATCGACCATCAACCTTGCATCTCTTAGACTCACTACATGTGTATTGACTTACTCTAAGATTATCAATAACTCATAGGGATGTGTACTACACTTGTCAGTAACCTATCTCCTCAATTCATTATTCAAATAAGATGGTTTCTTCCCACATATCACTCATCCATGTCCCACATGGATATCACTAATTATTCTATGTTTTATTTATTCATCCAATTATTTATGAGTCATGTTAGTTTAATAGGGTTGGTTAGTATTAAAATAGTTAAATTGCATCAATTTTAAGTTGTTAAAGATTTGTTTTAAAAAAGTATAAGTTTTTTTTATCCATTAAGTAAAAAAGTCAAATTAAGTGTATATAATTGTGTCATTATTAATTATTTTAGATTCATGATGATATACATCAAATTTTATGTCTCAAAGTCTTTATTTAGTTGATATTTAGAAAATTATAATATTGGAGTCAATTTCTCTATCTGATATTTGTTTTGTTTAGGTCTACCTAAATATAGTTTGGTTAATATTATATCATGTTTAGATTATTTAAAAATTAATTTTAATTTATTACATTTAAATGATGTGTTTATTTAAAAATATAAAGTGTCTATTTAAGATAAGTTATTTTGTTAAAAGTAAAAATTCAAAAGTGTCAAAGTTTTTTATTTGGGTCCATTGTCACAAAATTATCATTTTGTCAAGAGTCAAAAGTCATCAAAAAGAGTTATGTAGAAAAAGTCAAAGTTATTCAAGTTTAGAGTCACTGACACATTTTCACTTGTATGCAATGTTTGCATTATGGGGGGGATTTCCCATGAAGAATTAATGCACCTAAGCTACATCGACATACCAGCTGAGTGAGCAATGACATACTGGAGGAAGGAGGATATATAGAGGATGAAGGTCTTTTAGAAACCTCTAGTTAGTCACCAAAGATGGGGATATACCAATGATGTGGTGACATTTTGTGTGGTATGTTATTTTCAATTATGTGGATTTTAGGTTTTTTAGTGTGGTAGTTATATTTATTTTTTAGCATGTGTGAAAATAAATATAGTTTTACATGTTCACTTTTGAATGATATTCCCATGTAATACCTTTTGTAAATTTACATTAGAGAATGTTGACCTAAAAAACATTGTAAAAATCATGATGAAAGGTTAGTGGTAAACCTGTGAAAACAATGCTATAAGGTTAGTGGTAAACCTATGAAAACTATTCTGTAAGGTTAATGGTGAACTTGTGAAAACCATTTTTTAAGGTTAGTAGTGAACCTAACAAAACCATTTTTTAAGGCTATTGGTGAACTATGAAAACCATTTTGGAAGGTTACTAGTGAACTTCAAAAACCAATTGTAGATGAGTGTGAAAGAAGAGATGTGTGATGGCACATGTATGTAGAGAAGATCATGAGCACACAGAGGTGGCATGATCTAATTAAAAAAAGAGATATATTGTACCATGTAAAAACTATGGGGGGAATGTTAAGAATATTTTTCACATTGTGTGAATTTGGGTATTTACAGAAAGGTAAATAGTAAGTTTTAGTATTTACTATGGTTGTTTTACTAGGAGATATATATTAGTTACAGGGTTGTTAGTAACCATATGGTTAATATGGTAAGATTGTATTAGATATTTGATACTATATTGTCAGGAATAACAATATAATGTCACATATAGTTTGAGAGATTTTGGTTTAAAGAAATTAGTAGAGAAATTATAGGAATAATATTCCTATATATGTGTGTAATGTCCCAAATGATAATTAATCAAAATATAGAGTATAATATTATTGTTTTGTGAAATTAAAATTCTTTATGTATTATGCATATTTGTGTTTGAATCTTCCAATTTACAACACATAACACATGGATCGAGGGTAGGCCTATTGTTTATTACACCACAGGGGGATCTTATCCCTAAATTATTTAGTATCATCTTTCCTTGCACTAATAACATGGTGAATATCAAGAACTCATTATAGGTATTAGTCAAATATTATAATGAAATATTCAACATTTAAAGGTTTATGGTGATTCTTAGTTAATCATCAATCAAGTTACTGACCACTTTTAGATCAAAGATGACAAGTTGGTGCCATACAAGAAGATGATTGACATGATTAAATAGTAGATTAATAATTAAAATTTGAATTCATACTAAGGGATATTAATAGGATAGTGGATTCTATGGCCATCGTTGGATCTTTGACTCATCACACTGACAAGGCCAAAGAATATAAATTCCTTGTTAAAAATCTTTTTGTACTAGCTCATGAACCCTCAACCATAATAATGATCTATGATATTGTTGGTCACGACTTTATATGGTATTTATACCTTTTTACATAACTACATGACCATATTATGCCACTAGACCTATCACATAAATAAAAAATGGTCTTTAGCCACCAAACTACATAATATACCATACTTGAACCAACCCTTTACCGTTACAAATTTTATTGAACTCTAATTCATTATTTAAATTCAACATAATCAACATTAGCATTATGAAAATTCATGGAGCATGTGGATCCTAATAATTGGGGTCATCCTAGATAAAAATATCCTACATATCAAGTATTATTGGTCAACTATGGATGTAGATGTAACTACACATGTTAAAAGGTATGATAAATGTCAAAGACATGCCAATCTAATTCATGCCTCAGCTAAGACACACAAATTAATGCTTAAACCATGGTCATTTACCACTTAGAACCTTGACCTCATTTGGAAGAGAACCCATACATTATCTTATTAGGAGAATAAATTATATTGTAAAGTTGCACAAGATATTTGTCTAATATTTGTACATTATATACTCATTTTATCATATATATGTCTATTTTTTCCTATCTCCATAACTTGTAATAGGTTAAAATATGAATGAACTCTTATTTTGGCACTAATTATGAGCATAATATTAATATTAATAGACTACAAATTTTTATATATACTAATGTTTGTATGAAGAATAGAGTTCCACTTTTGAAGAGATCAATAGAGACTATCTAGTTATGGTTACCTATGATTTCTTACTTTGTTCTTTGTATGTATTTTCATGTATAATATTTGATTACTTTCTATCTAAGATAATTTGAATACTTTATTTATATTAATGAATTACTATTTTTTCTTACTTTCTCTTTAATGTGTAATAATTCATCGTTGTTATGCTTATGTTATCTAACCTACTGTAAGAATACTATGCACTATCCTACACACTAAAGTGTAATCTCTCTATCCTCATTCTTAGCATGTTTTGATGCTTTAGTAAACTCTATTAATAATGGTGTGATGAGTGTGGAAAAACTCTTTTTGGAGGAAATTATGCTAATATGGTTATTAGGGTAGAGATATATTGAGACGTGGTAAGACCAAAGAGTATGTAATTTCATAGAAAATAAACTAAATGGACCAGTCTTACTATACAAGAAATCATTCAAGAGGATATTTATGGAGATGTTTATGTTTTTTTTGGTATGAGTTTCCTAAATTAATACTTAATTGGTTATCATTGTTGAAATACTATTATTTTAACCCAATAATGGAATAAACAATCATCTAGATTGAAGAAAAGGTAGACCAGTCACAAAAATTTAAAACTGATTGGATAAGGGTAATAGATTATCAGGTTGATACTAATATAGATGGATACATAGCTAAGTTTTTATTAAAAATATACATATATTTTTAAGCTATACAAGATTTTTTTATTAAAGGAATGAAAGGGAAAATTTAGTAGTGACTATCCTTGTGAAGATGTTGGTTGTAGACAAGGCCATGGTGCCTACTCCATCTAATATGGATTAGTCACTTTAGGCATATGGGGGTGTGTATAAAATGATATTAAATGATTATTATATGAGAAGATAAGGATTTAACCTAAATCTATAATGGAGACATGAGGGAAGAAGATTGAAAAGAAAAATTTGGATTTAGAACATGACCTATGATAACAAAATAGATGGAATAAATAGAAGAATACCTAGGTAGTTGTGAGTAGAGGTAAGAGTAGTATTAAAATATATGATGAATTAGTAATAATATGTGATGAACAAGATGAAATATATGAATAAAAAATTATGAAGAAATAAGATCATGAATTCTAGTAGACAGAAAGAAGTGATGAAGATTAGATGTTTGAAGAAGAAGGTGAGAATAGTGTAGATGATAGATTTAGTATAAATCTACAAGAATGGGTATTATCAAAATAAGGAAATAAATAATTAAAAAATAATTTAAAAATAATTAAAAAAAATCATATACTAATCATAAGCTCAATCATAGAATAAAAATAAATAATAGGAAAGAATCATTCACTAGAAGATCATACGTCCCTGTAGCCTAATTTCTTATATTCTAATAGAAGTTTTTAACCAGGTAGATAATAAAATAGTAGTTGGGAAGGTCCATTTTTAGAGTAAGTGCATCATTGGGGTACTAAAATTTAAATAACATAAATTTTAAAGGCTTTGAATGCCATATGGATTATTGAAACCAAGCAAAGAAAAGAAGGAAACATAAAAAAACAAAGTGTGCATGTTGACTCTCCTAGTGTGTAGATAAATCTTTATAGTACACAAGCAGGATCACCTATAACATAACCTCTTCTTGTAACAACTATGCATTATATCCATTTGATACCAATTTACATGATGGGTACTATAGGATTATTTATAAATCTAGAAATGTATGATGGGCTTATGGACCCTGAATAATACTTGTTAACCTATGAAATGAGATGGTAAGCTAAGGGCATTACCAATGAATATATCAAAAAGTGCAAGTTATTATGCAAAATAATTGTAATATAACTTTATTTTATATACCATAGATAAATTCAATAGGTAAGTATACAATAGGTTAAGGAATGGCTCATCACAAAGTTTAAGATAAATAAATGTACAAGTCAAACTATTCAGGACTTGAAAGAGATAAGGCAAAAGTTGGGAGAATTAATCTGTAACTATGATCATAGATTATCTAATGTTATGAATAAGGCATAGTTATAAACAAGGATAAAACTACATGGTTTTTCAAATGACTTAACTCTATAATTATATTTTTGATTATGTAGATTGAATATACTACTAAATTGGATGTTAAAGTCATTGCCCTATGAGTAGAGTAGGATTGAAGACTATGGGGAAGTTCTTATCATAAATTTTAAGTTTGGAAACACATTACAAGATTTTATGAAGAGAATGGAGAAATACAATGAGGTAGATATACCTAATTTAACCCTATGGTGTATGGAGTGTGGAAAATAAGGACATCATAGGAATGATTATCGTAAGATCAAGATAGACTTTTGTGAAATTTATTGAGCAGTAGGGCATGCAACAACACAGTGCCATCTATAAAAATATGTCAAGAATCCTAAAAAATTATATTTTAATTTTTGTAAGTCACAAAATCATGATGAAAATAACTATATGGATTTACATGATCTTGAAGAAGATATCACTAAAAATGTATTTGCCATCATTATGTAGCAAGTGTCCTCAACAAAGAAAACAACTCTAGACCTAGAGGTCGATAAACATTGTACAACCCAAATAGGTCCATAATAGATTACTATTTCACCATAATACTATCCCTAATGTCTATCTCATTGTACCACTCCTTTATTTATTTAGATACCACCATATCTACAATACTAGTATACAGCACCTTAGAGCTCAACCATGATGGATCAATAACAAATGAGTTGGACCCCACTAGTTATATAACAACAATTTATAATTAGAGATAATACTAATATCATCAACATTAGAACATAGTGAAAAAATAAGGAGGGTATAGAGGATGTTATTAGTCCAATAGAGGAGCATCTATGCATGGATACAGAGGAGGTTACCAAGGTGTCAAAGTAAATAACTATCAATGGCCTCCTTTACAATGCTATCTATGTGGAGAGTATAATTAAGTGCAATGTAATTAACCTTTAAATCTCTAAAGATAGTCTTACTCTACATAGTACAAAATATATAACCAACATGAGATAAAATATTGTCATGTCTTGGAAAATCAAAGAAAGAATAAGGCCATCAGGAATGTGAATATGGTGAATACCTAGCCTAAGGAGGATTCCTTCCTTAAAGTTGTTACATGACACTAGCACAAAGAAAGAGGTTTTCCTCCTCTTGAAATGTCTTAGGATCATGGAATCTAAATATAAACATAGGAAAAATATCCAAACCCATCTATAGAAAAGGGGATCATGTATGAAGCTGTATAGATGTTGAAACTATTCAACATCAAGACATTACTAAAGGAGATGATGTAGTAACAAAAGCCCAAATGTATATCTAGATCATGCACATTATGAATTAGGATGGAGTTATCACTATGCTAAAAATCTTCTAAAACTTTTAAGCACTCTACATAATGAAGACATCTCTCATAATATCACAAACTTGCTACATAATATACTAGAGTGTGTGCAGTGAGGACAATAAAAGATAGAAAAGCTTTTTTGGTACATCAAAACAAATAAGCCCTAGGATGTAGATACATGAATCAACATTGAGGTTACGTGATATGAAATAAAAAATGTTGTCTTTAATTTTGGTATCACAATCAACATGATTCCTAGGTCTAATTAGAAGCTATTGAAAAACCAATTTTAAGCTATAACCCAATATCTTTGAGCTTAGTCAACTATAGATGAGTTGATATTATTGGCAGATTAGAAGATGTTGAGATCAAAGTCATATAATTGACCCTATGAGGTGAATTTGAATTCATTGATATGAAGACAACAATAGCACATTACCCTACATTGATTGGTAAGAAATGGGTATATGATGGTCAAATGGCTATCAATACTATGAAAAATCAACTAGAGGTGCATCAGGGAGATAAAGTTATCATCATTCCTCTGAATAGGGTGTACAAACCTTACATCATTTTTTAAACTATATTCTCCATATGTCATGAAATAAACAAGTTGGATAAAGTTAAACTCTAAAAAAAACCCAAAATATCTGCACATAATTGAGTGTAACTTATTATATGAGCATACTAAACCTTAGGTACAATCTTTACTCACTCAAAAATTGAATACATATGAAAAATAAAGGCCTAAACTAATATTTACTCTACCATTGGAAACCCAATTTTTCATAAAGGATTATGTGTCCATGTTTGCTAAATTCTCTAGTCATTTCAAAGTTGACTTCCTCTATCAAATAGATGATCATATGTAGGATTATATAGAGCTAAATAACAAAGGCACTTTTCCTTTGAAAATAGCTTCATCTATTAGTGGAGAATTAGCACATAACTACTCAATTGGGCTCAAGGTAATCATGAACTCCAACCTATGAGAATGGTATTTACACATGAGATACAACTTCTTGTGTACTATGCGATTGAGGATATCGATCAATTTATTTTGTTCCTACAAGTTAATGTACCTACCATCAATCAGTGGGTTAGTGATCTAAATTATGTTTTGAAGGGAGTTATAGTGACATGGTTGTAAATTAATAGAGATGATCAAATCAAGTGGGATGATGTGTGTGACTCATGATTAGTAGGTATTAACTACCACAAGTCATCAAACACAATTAGCCTTTCTTCCAAGAAGGTGAGTTTCCTAAAATTCATATTCACAAATGTGTTAAAGTTTGGAATAAATAACATGTGGCCCTAAAATACTAAGTTCACATCTTTCAATATACACTTGTCCCTTTACCAACATCATGGTATATGCATAATAAGCATTAGAGGGAGATAAAGTATTAGGCTCAGGTCAAAAGTGATTTCATATAGATGTCTGATTTTGAAAATGAAAATCCTCTGGTTCACAATTCACTATTAAAAATCAAATATTTCCTATGCCATGGGTGTACAAAATATTTAATCATCACAATAGAATCCACTACACTAAAGAACACAACTTTTAATCTTAAATTGACATTATAAAGATATAAAGCTACCAAGAAAGAAGAACAATCTCTTATGCATCCATGCCACTAAATACAAGATGAAGAAGATGACATTGAATATTCTAATTTTGATGGTGATATCGATTTGACTAATTTATTTGAAACTAAATGGCCAAAAAAATAGTAAAGGACCCTGACACAGAACCTATTGAAGAAGATAAGGTACATAGTATACAAACTCTAGAATAGGAAAGGAAATGAATGATACAATAATTTATTGATGAGTAAAAGCATAAGATTTACTAGTAGCCCATTAAAGGGCATGTAACAAGCATCAAAATTGAGGAGGTTCTCAAATTGGTGTATATAGGTGATTATTGGATAGAAAATAGAGTTTCTTAAGCTATGAAACTCCTATGAGATTATCAATATGTCTTTCCCACAAAGAAGTGGCCATACAAGCTAAATCTAAACATGAAGTTGAAAGTAAAGGCTGAACTTGATAGAAAGTAACATGAAGGTATAATATATATTGTAGAAAATGTGTATTGGGTTAGTTCCATTATAGTGCATCCTAATAAATTAAGGGAGATAAAAATATGTGGGGATTATCACATTATAAATTATTCATATGTGAATGATCCATTCCCAATTCCCTTCATAGATGAAGTTTTGAAATTTATCACTAGCCATAAGTTTACTCTTTCATGGATGGTTTTAAAGGCTATCATCAAATACCCATCATAGAAGAACACATAGTTGAAACTACTTTTTCCATATAATGAGGATCATTTGCATGAAATTTAATGTCTTTTTCCCTTCTTGTGGTTTTCTCTCATGTAGTGGTGACTGCATTTAAGGACTTCATTCACAACTTCCTAAAAGTCTATCTCGATGATTGGGAAATATTTTATTTGTTTAAAAAACATTTATCTAAACTTTGTCTCATGTTAGAATGTTGTTGAACTATGTGCATTAATATAAATTTAAATATATATATATATATATATTATTTACAACTTTTGGTTTCCTTCTAGGTCATGTAGTGTGTAGTGAAGGCATTTTGGTAGACCAGGCTAAAATTATAATCATTATGAGTATGCCTCCACCATTCAGATCCATGGAAGTGAGATCTTTTTTTGGCTATATAGGGTATTATCAAAAATTTATCAAGGGATATATAGACATTTCATTTCCATTGGAAAATTTACTATGCAAAAGTGTAAATTTTGTCTAGAATTCTAAGTGCTAAGTAGACTTTATAGAGATAAAGTAGATTTTAGTCACTACACCTATCCTTGTCTTTACAGATTAGAGAAATCCCTTTCATGTACATGTTGATGTTTCAGGTACTGTATTTGGTATTGTACTTTTCAAACCAAGATATGGTGGACTCGACCATCCCATACATTTTACAAGATAAATTTCTTTTGATGTAAAAAATAACTACATGATAATTGAAAAAGAAGCACTAGCTATAGTGTTTGCACTATAAAAATTTTGACACTATTTTCTTGTGACACCATTTAAAGTTTTCAAAAATCATCTACCTCTATGCTACCTAGTCAATAATCCAATGCTTGGAGGATGCATTTATAAATGGTTAATTTTATTTCAAGAATTCTAATTTCATATTAATTTCAATCCAAGTAGAGAAAATATGGGGCTAGATCATCTCATTTAGATTCCTAATGGAAAATAAATAGGAGAATTATAGGAAGATTTTCCTAATGCTCAACTATTTTTTGTTTCTTTGATCCATGATAATTTTGAATCATTCTCTAACTTAATTAAACAAGGAGTTTTCATTATGCACTTCCAATAATGAGACAAGAAGTAGTGTGTCACTAGATCTTTTACATACACCATCATCAGTGGACTTTTATATCATTTGGGGAAGGACAAAGTATTATGCAGGGTAATTTTGGAACATGAACAACATTAACTCTTATAAGAGGCACACCAAGGAATATGACATTTTTCTATAAAATATATAACCAAGAAGTTATTACATAGTGGGTTATGGTGGTTAAATATTTTTAGGATGCACATAGAGTAGTGCAATACTACAATGAATATCAATGCATGGCTAAACCACTACAAAAAGATGAAATGCCTTTCTAGCCTTTGTTAGATGAATAACCTTTTGAATAATGGGGCATTAGATTTTTTGACCCATCAACCCATCAAGTAAATGCAATAAATCAAGGTATATTATCCCTATAACTGACTTCTTTACCAAATGGGTTGAAGTTGCTATGATACCCAGATTTGGTGTGAAGGATGCAACAAAGTTTTTCTATGAGAAAATTATTACAAGGTTTGGATGACACATCAAAATCATTAGTGATTGAGGGACACACTTATTTAACAAAACCATCAAGGATATTACTAAGGAATTCATGATTTTTCATCATAAAAGTAATGCATACCACCCATAACCTAATGGCCAGGCTGAAGCTTTCAACAAAGTGTTGGGAAAAATGTTGACAAAGATCTATGACCTTCTAAGGGATGATTGGGTATATTATATTCCTATGATTATATGGTCATATCACATCCACTATAAAAGAGCCACAATTTTTAATCTATTCTAGTTAGTCTATGGGCTTGAATTAGTTATGCCAATGGAATACTTAGTACCCAATTTGCACATTGTGATGGTCATGAGACTATAGGATCATGAGTATCTTAGTAAAAAAATTATCAAATTAAATAGGATGAATGAGTATAGATGTAGAGAATCTTGGATATAGTAAGTTCACAAGTAGAGATAAAAAGCATGACATGATATAAATTAGTGGCATAAGTAATTTCATAAAGACCAGCTAGTCTTATTATATGACAATCATTTTAGAGAATTTATAGGCAAATTATAGATTCTATGGAAAGGGACTTATGTTATACATGAACTATTGTAGCAAGGAACTATTATTTTGAGAGACCTTTTGGGAACCATTTTACCAGGGTAGGTGAATGGTTGTAGGCTTAATCCCTACCACCCATAGTCTTAATTGATCTCATTTGACTAAGTGACTATGTGCTAAGTATCACCAAGTAGATTAGGATTTCTCTTTCTTGCATGTTTTTTATGTGTTTGTTTTTATATATGTGTGTATTTTTAGATCATCTATTCACTACCATTAAGGAACCAAGATACCAAGTATAATGTATGTTGATTGTGCACAAGAGAATTCATGTGTGCCATCATGTATGTTAATAGGAGCTAACAAAATCAATTAAGTTTTGGAAAGGTATGAACAAGTCACATCAATAATATATTCATCATATAACCATCATCCACCAAAATTTAATGCCATATCCAACATTTGATTGAATTAATCTTTGAGAAATTAGTAGTCCATCAACATCATCTACTTGCACTCCCATATAGACATCAAAGATAATAAATATGTATCTCTACACATGTGTCAATATCCAAATATCCTAATTTTCCAAATCAAATAAGATTTACCACATCAACTTTTGCATTCATGTCAAATGGATAGTTAAGAATGACATTTACATGGAAACCAACAAGCATGATATCTATAAAGGCCTAGATCACAAACCAAGTTTGTATTTCATCCTTTCACATATTTTTCATGATCTACAATTGTAAAGATCTAAACTAGTTTTATGTGCAAAGAGCCACTAGAGTTTCAATTTCATCACGTAGAAGTCATGGATACTTTATGACTCATCAAGGGTTTGATAGATATACAAAAATAAGTAATGGGTATAGATATGGCTCTCAACTAGATAAATTTCAATTATTCATAACCATTTTATTACATTTGAGTAGTAGATAAGAAGCTATTTTGACTAGAACCTATCCATGTTGCACAACCACTTACTCTTGAAGCTCCCCACTAGTTCCATAATATAGATGTTGAGTGCTTGATTCAAATTACCACTTTTGGAAACTTAGGGGAGATTTTACAATTCATACTCACTTGATATAATGAAAACATCATCTATTTTGGACCAAACATCAACATTATCATCATCATAGAAGCCATGGCCCACGATTTGGGCATCCTATGCAAGAAAACTCCCTTTCTCCATATAAGATGAGAATGTTGCCTATTCTCTAAGAGGTTTGAGATTTTATGGTTAGGGATCAAGAGGTATCCCAATTGAAGGAATTCATGATGAACTAGTGTGCATCCTCATGGATTACATCATAAGGAGGTTCTAATAGATGATTAAGTCTATGAAATAAATCCCAAAAGGAGTCATGGATATTACCTACAACATGATCTATTAGAATGAGAAATTAAACTAGATAGAGTAATTCATTCAAGAGCTACTCATAAATATTAAAAAGTGTCACACATCTCCTAACTAAACATTCTAGTATAAACTCTTTATCCTCTTACTTTGATTCACATAATGGAAGTCCCCAGATGGTGAGGTGCACCTTGACATAGATTATTGGCCAGTGCAATAATTCCCCAAATTTATTTGGACACCTAAGATTATATACCTAACACATGAGGAAAAATTCAAATTATCATGAGAGGAGTGTCTATAATTTATCACTACACATCCTCAAGTGGCACTAGATATCATGCAATATTTGGGATAACACACTGATATCACCTTACTACCAAAAGGTGTATTTATATAAATCCATAAGCTATCAAAGTTTCCTTTTACACCTCTTACATTCTTTATCATAATGGAAATGGCATAATCAAAATTAACCAAATAGAAATCCTTTGAATCTAGGTGTATGGCTCCAATTCAAGCCACACCATCTAGCACAACCATCCCTATAGCATATCAATTAGAATAATCCACTAATTCATAGCCATATAAGGGAAAGTGAAAAATTTCCTTTGATCATCAATCTACATCTCCTTCATTAAAGCACTGCATAAGGAGAATGGTGACCTATCTAGATGATCCTAAGGAGCCATAGATCACAAGATTGTGTGACCTTCCATAAATGGGAATAGATGATCAAGAAGTATACTAGGTAATAATTGTATATATATATGGATACTTCTATGACATGTAGGAGAAGGAATTATTCTTTTGTAAGTTGTGTACAAGAAGGTTCCCCTAAATCTATGGGTAGACCTCCCACCTTGCCTAGCATCTATTATTGTTGATACTATACAAGAAGAAGAAGAGTAACTATAGTGAAGGATTGACTTTTCCCATCAAGAACCTACTCCTACCTTCATAGTTGAGTATGTATATATAACCATTCTATAAATCCCATCATAGTCACTCATGCACAAATCATGAACCAATTGTGAGGTTAAGGTATCATCTACACTTGAAGATTGCACCTTCAATTGACCAACCACCACATAAGAAGTACAACCTCCTATATCCTCCACTTCACCACTACCTAAATGCAAATTGGTCACACTTGAATATAATAAATCACAATTTTATACCTACATGGTTGAACCAAGTGATTTATCATCATTAACACATGTCAAGGAGGTCAAGGAGATCAAACCTAAGTAAATCACCATAAAATAATAATACTACTCAAGGGAAGAAGCAAATATTGTATTATAATGATATGTAAGGAAGGAGGAGAAGAAGTTCCATAAGGAGAAAGCACAACAATAATAACCAAGTTTCCAAGCTGAATAAGTTGAGGCTACATAAAAGGCCAAGGACATAAAGTCTAACTAATATAAATCCATGGATGTGGCTAAGAAGGCCAAAGAAGTTGTTGATGCAACCTAGAAAACATAGGAGGTGTAAGTATAAAAGGAAAAAGATGTTGAGTTCACTTCCAAGTCTAAGGTAGAGGAAGAATAAAAATAGAAATAAGATGCAGTAACCCAAGAGCAACAGGCTATGGAAGTTACCAATCATGCACAATAACAATATAAAAAAGCTGTGAAGAAGAAGAATGAAGATGATGATGAATCCTTACACCAATAGTAAGCATAGGCATAGGTAAAATCATAAATGTAAGCATAAGCATATGCAAAAACACAAACACATGCATGGTTTGTGGAGGAACAAGCCAAGGCTATGACCCTAGTAGAGTAAAATAAAGAAGAATAAGAATGTGTGCAAAAGTTATAGGTAGAAGAGGAACAAGCCAAATATTAATCTACATAAGATGAACTATATAGGAAAGTGAAGGAGGAGAAGCTAAAATAAAACATGTTGAATATGTTACATAATAACTCAAGTTAGTAGCATAGGCCATGACATAGTAGCAATAGGTACTTGAGTAACCACAAGTATAAACAAAGTAACCAACACAATAAAAATAATTAGATATAGCTCAAGTAGGTACTTAGCACCTAGAATTGCCTTTGGGAGGTGTGTGGCTATGGGACATCCTAACTATTAGTGTTTGGCATGCCACATTATCTCCCACTTATGATAATGCCCTAACCTAACCCTTTAGTGACTTTAATCACACTAGTAGTATTCCCCCTCAAGAAATAAGCATCATTATATGTCTCCAAGATCCTACTAAAGAAATAACTTGAGGGTGTAGTAGTAATTTAGAAATACATTACACAAAAGGCCACCTATTTAGAGTTGGAGATGGATCAATCTAAGGTAGAGAATGTTGAGCTAAAGTTTTGACTCCAAAGCTACCAAACTCATTTAGGATGCCTACCTAGAGTTAGTCACTCGATCAATTAGGGACCAAGTCATGTCCAACCAATGAAAACTCAAAAATTTGGTCTCTATGATAACCAAGGACTGGTGCATATCCCAAAAACTTTATGTAATCAACACATTGGTGCATGATGTGAAAACTAAGGTTGTAATGCTTATCACTTTGTTATAAGAGTACCAAGGCATGTTATATATTGTTTCACTACAAGCATATTAGGTTGCATGAAATTTACTAAACTAAAATCATCAATTAGATGATTCTTTATCCAAATATAGCACAAAATTTACCATGACTACAACTACAAAGATAATTTAGGGCAGCCACACTACATATTTAAATGAGAATGATAGAGCACTTTAAGACTTGTTTAATGCTAGGGACAATATGCATGATAACATCATTAACTGGTATAGTCAGCTTATGCACAGTTCCTTTTCCAATCTCTAAGCTCAATGTCATGTAGATAAACTAGAGTAGCTAATTATTGAGATTTATATGAGGTTCACCAACACCAAGGCAGCTATGAGCATCACTGATGACAAATCTCAAATAGATCATTGGATATCATGCACCACTATGCACCCTATTGTACATGATCCAAGAAGTCATACTAGACTAACATGTTTACAAGACTAATCTATCTCCCTTTTGTACTAAGGTTACCTAGATTTTCAACACACCTATGTACAATCCATTAGTATAGCTCCATTAGATCATCACTTAGTGTAAGGTTACATAGTCCAAGTCTAAGGTATAGTTTAGCCAATCCTTATCTGCATCCATGCCACCTCCATCAAGTTTAGTACTATACAGAGTATGAATTTTTTATATATAATTTTGTAATGGGGATGACTTAGTAAGATAAGTAGGGTTAGGATGGTTGAAAACCTATAAATGGTATCCACTTGGTTATGCTAGCCTATTGAAAACCTGAAAGGGTTAGGTTGGTATGCTACTTACTTGAAAACTTGAAAGGGTGGATAAGTAGTGAGCAAGAGGTGAAAATCAAAAATGACAACTTGAGAAATTATTAGGACTCTTACTAGTCTAACAACTTTTTCATCCTCTACCCTTTATGAAATTTTAGAAGATCCTATGACATTGTCTTAGGATGAGATAACATTTTAAGTGCAAGAAAGTGTTGGAAGAAGAAATAGAATTATAAATATGCATAGGATATTTATCTGATATTCATGTACTATTTACTCATTTTTTTGTATATATGTTTATTTTTTCTTATCTCCATAACTTGTAATAGGTTATAATATGAATAGACTCCAATTTTGGTGCCAAGTATGAGAAGAATATGAACAATCATAGAATGTAAATGTCTATATATACTTATGTTTGTATGAAGAATAGAGTTCCACTTTTGAAGGGATCAATTGAGACTATTTAGTTATGGTTACCTATGATTTCTTACTTTTTTCATTACATGTATTTTTATGTCTAATATTTTATTACTTTATTTCTAATATAATCTAAATACTCTGGTTATATTAATGAATTACTATTTATTCTTACTTTTTGTTTAACTTGCAATAATTCATACTTCTTATACTTTTGTTACCCAACCTGTTATATGAATACTATACACTATCCTTTACACTAAAGTAAAATATCTCTATCCTTGTCTTTATCATGTTTTGATACTTCAAGAACCTCTACTAACACATCTGGTGGCCATAAACACATCCTTACCACTACCAAATATTTCACTAAGTGGGTTAAAGCTATACCCCTCACTTATGTGATTGGAAAACATATTTCCAAATTCATCTTCAATCACCTCATTTTCCAATATGGTATCCCATTTGACATTATATCTAATAATGGTGGATTATTTAAGAATAAGGATGTCAAAATGTTGTGCATCAAGTATAAAATTACTCAACATTTTTACACTACATATTACCATAAGGTAATGGATAGGTAGAAGAATATAACAAGAACAGTGTCAACATCCTTAAAAAGATTGTCAATGATGTTCGACACGATTAGTACCTCCAAATATTCCATGCCCTCTGGGCATACCACACTAATTAATGTACCCTACTAAGATCCACTCCATATTCACTAGTTTATGGCACTGAGGCCATTCTTCCCATTGAGGTTGAGTTACCCTCTTTGTGCATCTTTTGGAAGCATGTCCTAGACAATGAAGATTATCGAGTATCTTTCTTGAAAGATCTATATCTACTTGATGAGAAATGTATGGTTGCTATTAAAAACCTTCAATCATACTAGAACAAACTTTGTAGACACCAAAACTAGTGGGTTAAACACCAATCATTTGAACTTGGTGATCTTATTCTTAAAGAAAACTAATAGAATACCATGATTGATAAGAAGCACAAGGGTAAGTTCAAACCCAAATGTATAAGCACCTACATCATTATTTCAAACTATGGCTTTAGATCACATAGGCTCTCTATTCTAGATAGGGATGAACTTGATGAGTTGATGAACATTAAACACCTCAAATGTTACTTCACTTGAGAGACCTGAATTATTATCTATGAGGCCCATTTTCATCATAATGTAATACCTCTATTATTATTTATACTATACCGTATACCATTCTACCAAACCTTTTTGTTTTAGGTAATTTTCACTCATTTCTTAATTTTGAAAGTAAATAATGAAACTAGTAATAGGGTGTGTAGAAGAATACCTGGTAAAGTAAACACGTGAATCAAGATGATGATGGGAACTCCACTTTGGCTAGGAAGGAGTAACTTGTAGATAAGAAAGACACTAGAAAAGGGGATTTTTAGTAAATAGATGAGTGGAATACCTAGCATGAACTAGATCCAAGAAGCATATTACTTCTTAGGATGCCATCAATCTACTGTTATAATAATTTAGAAATGATAAAGTAAAGGTCTAATTTCCTAAGATAAATAAAGTGAAATTCAAAGAAAGTAAAATTCTAGTTAATAAAAAAGTAACCAAAAGTAGCCATGACATTCAATACTTATGCTAAAATGGTTGAGTTCTGGTCTAAAAAATCAAAAAATGTATTATAATCAAGAAAAAATAGAGAAATTGGGTTTGACTGGGGTTACATGGATAAAAATAACTTGTATTTTTATGCCACAGTGACCATCAGTGGTCAAGTGAACTATCAGTAGTTTAGGGTGATCATTGATAGTTGGGTAACCATCGACTATTGAAATGACTATTAATGATTGTGCTAACCATTGGTGGTTACCTATATAATTCTATAAATTATCAAAAAAGAAAGTGAAAATTAGGTGTTTGAGAAAACAAAGGTTTGTTATGAGGTTGAGGGGTGGAGAGTAATATATTGATGGCTCTGATAGGGTAGGAATCTTAGAAATGAGATAAATAAAGGAAAATAATCAAAATATACTTGATACTTGATGGTGGAAGGATGAAGTAATTTGGCCATAGTGGTAGTAATTCAACTTTTTAAAGTGATTTTTATAGATCTTCAGGTCTTTGGTGGTGTTGCTTGCTTGCTAAAGGATGTTGGATACTTATATGAAATAAAGCTTGGATGCTAGATTGTGGATTGCCCATGTATTTCACTTCATCTTCTTTTTCTTTTATAAGATGAAGTTGCTAATTGGGATGGAAGAAGTTACTAATTTAATAAGGGAATAAAGTTAACAATTCATGATGTTTTAAATATAGTTTTAAAAGCAAGTTACCATTTATGGATATACTTATCTCACATAAAGTTGTCAATGCTTTAAAAATTTAAAGTAGGCTTGGAGATCTGATCATGGACAATCAAGCCAAACATCATTGGTTAGGTTGACCATACATGATCAAGGGATAAAAATAAAATGGTTTAAAGCAAATTAAAAGGGGTTAATTAAATGATTTAGTCAAATGTGTTTAGTTAGGGCTTTGATAGTGTCAAAATGGTAAATGAGTCTAATTGACTAGGTGGTCTACTAGATGTGAAGTTAGATTAGGGTCAAAAGGTAGTTTTACATCAAAAGCCATCATATGTAGTTTTAAAGTGTCTACATTTTGCCCTTTTTTGTTATTCATATTTGATCTAAATAGCTATAAAACAAAAACAAATTATTGGTCAAGGTCTAGTTTCCCTGAGTATGGGAGGAAGTGTTCCCCCTCAAATTGAGAGTTGATGAGGTAAAAGTAAAATTAGATCAGGGTTTGATAAATGGTAAATGGGTAGACACAAGGTGGGTGACATAAAAAGGTTAGGAATTTGAGATGAAAACATCTGCATAAAATGTGACTAAGTGCAATAGTCAAGATCATCTAAAGATTTATGTTGCCCGTGTTGGTAAAAATAAGTATAATTCTAGAGGGACATGTGATAGGGGTTACTAGTCTATAACATTAGTCATATTTGATATATTCAAGCCTATCAATCCATATAGATAGGGTCAATGTTGGTCACAAGTATTTAGGGTAGGGAGTGGTCTAAGAAAACAACACAATTGGTCAGGTTATGCATGAGGTGGTGCAAAGTTTAAAAGTTTAACACTTCAAGGTTGGTTGATGTGGTTAAAATGACCATATAAATTTGTTTCAAATTAAGTGAATAGTATAAGTAAAAAATGACCAACATATAGGTAGACATGGTGAAATGGTTGGGTATGGGTTGGTTGGGAATAACTGAGTTAACTCCATATGCACTAGGCAAGTGGATACTACCTACATATTTCCATGAAAATAATATCCAAAATAACTTCAAGCCAAATGTAGTTATTCAAAAAGGTTGGTAGTGAGGTGATGTTCAAAATTGGGACCCTAATCATTGATGGTTAGGTGTTTCCCTAGGTTTGACTATAGACAGTCACCCTAACTATCAATGGTTAGGAAAACCCTAAAAAACCAAGAAGATAAAAGTAAACTATGAATATGATTTTACCATTTTTATTTGTTTGGTGTTTTTACTCTAGGTAATTTGGGAAAATTTTCATTTGTGCAGTAAGCATGTGGAGTTAGTGATAGTGGATTAGGTGATAGCATGTTTGAAGAGCCCAAGGTTTGACTAGATGGAGGGTGGATGAGGGTATGGCCTAGTAGCTAGATGAGGGATTCAACTATGACATCAATCATGGAATGAGGTAGGTGTTGTTGTGAATTTGATAGTATAGTTGAATGTGGTCGGATAAAGTTACATTTGAGTAGGTTGAATTAGTGGGGTAGGGTTTTGAAAATTATCCTTGGCCATAAATCACTAGGTCTAAGTTTATGTTGTTCATAGATAAATTAGTGGGGGAAATGGAGATTGGAAGAGTGTGTTATGAGTTTAATGGGTTAGGGAATAATATTAGGTAGAGAAATTGGGTGGGTTTAGGTAATTTGTAAGAGTTTGAGGGAGGTCGAGTGTTCAAGTTGCATCACCAATGGTCACACATAGTGACCATCGGTGGTTTAATCTGACCGTCACTAGTTGAACCTAGGGATAAAAAGGTCCTTAAGGGACCATCGATAGTTTAAAGAACCATCGGTAGTTGAAGGATTGGTGGAAAGGCTTGAAAAAAGGTGGAAAAAAGATTTTAAAGTTATTTGGAAAATTTTTAGAATTGTGTTAGAGTAAGAATGTTAGTATAATAAGTGTATTATAGTTTTGAAAGTATTCAAAAGTTAATAAAAGGTTTAAATACTAAAATGGTTGAATTTATAGTGGTTAAAATTCATAAATGGGTGTAAAAGGTTAAAGTTGGTCAAAATTTATTGAAAAAGTGATAAAGTGGAATTTATCTAATAGAATTGTTTTAGGTGTTTAAAATGATTTTTTGAGGGTTGGGGTTAAATAGGTAAGGTAGTCATTTGGGAGAGAGACATATTATGTGTGAGAGATAGGTGTGGGTGATTTTGAGAGGTAAAATAATAGATGTATTATGGGATGGTAGAATACATGAAAAAAGATAGGTGCAAATTTTAGAGTGACATAGAAAATGAATTAGGCATGCTAATATGGTTGTGTGATTATGATGTAGGTGCATGATCATATTTTGATGAGGGAATACATCCATAATATATTCACTAAGGTTTGGGATGTAATGATCATATATGAGTGGAAGCACATGGGGGTAATTAGCCTAGGAGCTATTATTCATTATTAGCACCTACTACAGGATGCAGCCATGATCATCATGCTCATCGAGAGATGGGGCCCAATGATAAATACTTTCATGTTGCTTATTAGAGAGATGACCATCCTATTGGAGGATGTGACTAAGATCACATGTATCTCATATATGGAGTATACTAAGTTCATGCCAGGTGGCATGCTGGTGGGTTTAGGATTAGGGCATTGTACTAGAGGGACATAAGTGATAAGTGCTTATTGATGATGAGGATGATGATGGTAGTGACATGTTTTGAATTACCATATTTGATCCATAGATTATTTCCATACCTATTATTATAGGGATTTGTGGAGATATTGTTAGGGAGGATGGTGTTTGGATGGGCCCTAGTTCTACTAGTCCAAATCTACATGGAGTTTTAGACCTTTCAAGCACATAGATGGTATGATATTAGAGTTATTTTCATGCTCCATTATTGGTTATATGATCATATTCAAGTGGTGAGACCATTGGGGTTACCATGAAATGGATTTAGCTAGGAGCCCTTTCTAGTGGGCTTTACTAGATGGAGAGGTGACTATGCATTGACAAGGGTCGGTGGAGGAGCCAGAGACATTGACTAGTTCTAGGATACTTTAGAGGGTTTAGTGGTAGGAGATGTGATATAGAGGCCATATGTGGTTTGGCCTAGTTGGCCTAGACACCATTACCACATATTATCCTTACAAAGTTAGTGTTATATTTATAAGAGGAGAGATGGGGAGATTGAGTTGATCCACTTTGACTAAGTGTAGTGGTAGTTTGGATTAGTATAGGGGATCCCACCATATTTCCCTAGATACAAGAGGGAAGAGGATGAGTTCTTAATCCTAGATCCATAGCCATGGGACATCATTTTGGACTAGGAGTTACTAGCAAAAGATCTCATAGATGATGCTAGTGTTGCATATGGATATGTGACTTGGTACCAGGCTAGATATATAGTGGTTGATGTTAGATGGTGGGAAATAACCTATGGATGTGGACCCTATAAGGGCACAAGTATAGGATGGTCAGGAATAGTATCACTAGCAATAGTACAAGACTAGATTACGAGGTTATATGGATAAGTGGCCACTTTATTTGCATAGATTATCACCTTATAGGGGTAGGTTGCTATAGTGACTAGCGAGTGGGATCAGGAAAATATCTCTCTTGTATTAGTGACTTAGGAGAGAGATTCATTAAGACAGAGGGTAAGGGTGGCCAAAATAGTAGGAGGAGGACCACCTGACATAGTTTTGAGGACATGATACCTAGACACCATCAAGAAGATGAGATATTATGATGTAATAGTGCTATCATAGTTGCCATTGGAGATGCGATATGGAGAGTACATGGCCAACCTAATAGGGGTTCCATCTATAGCTAATCTACGATAGTGGGCTTCAAAAATGGGATAGGTAGGGATTTTAGGGGACCACCACTAGGTAGAAGTGTAGTTGTAAGCGAAGATGGAGCTAGTGACAATGGTATAGGTGGGTCCATTGGTAGTGGTGCCCCAGGGGCCTAATATATGTCCTTATATATTATATGTTTTTAATTTTGATACCAACCTACTTGCTAATGATGTGAGATGTATATGAGTAAGAGAGACATGGATACATTATTTCATGTATTTTATTATTTGATGTATATGATGATTATATGCTTATTATGATATTGTTGACATTTGATTATAGTGATGGTATGTTGACATATGACATGATGATGATGGTTTGATGTTGATGATGTTTAGTTGATTATGTATTGATTTATTATTATTATGATGATGATGATGATGATATAAATGTAGATTAGGATCATGATGTGGTCGTGTTTATGGATTATGGATGACATATATGATGCTTTAGGTGTAGGTTTATTGTTGACTCTGTAGTTTAGGTATTTGATGATGGATATGATGGATGATGATGACTATTTTTTTATATGATAATATAGTTAACAATATGTTTTTGATCAAGATGTTTGTTGTTATTTAGTTTAGTTTGCACATGATCATGAATATTTGATAGATAGGTTTTGATGAGTTTTTTATGTAATGATTATAACAATGTGATTTATAGATAGGATGAGGATGTAATATTCATAGATAGGATGATATTTTAGAATTATTGTAGGATGGAAATTGATGAGGATAATATGTTATTATGATGTTAGAATTATATGTTGTGATTATTTATTAATTATGGTTTTTGATGTTTTGTGTATGTGTAGGATATGGTTTATATTTCTTCTATTCATGTTTCATAATGTTATGATTGAGTTGATGAGAATAATGTTTACATGTTTGGATACGATATGTGATATGAGTGAATAATAAAAGCACATAAAGTAGGTTTAGGTTAAAAAATAAATATGAGAAAGAGATTATGAGACATATGTCCACATGAACTAATAAAGGGAAAAGAAAAGGCATGATGTTTTGGGTTGGTAAGGACCTAACAACAAGAGAACATAGTTTGATTAGTGAACATAAACCTATCAAATGCTTTGCATGAGCATGTTTTGATTGAGAAATAGGGTATCTTGATCATGTTTTGTTAGGTAAGCTCATAGTCCCTTGATTCCAAAGAGGGATTGAAAGTAAGGGAGGTGATAGGTAGACGGTTGAATGCTAAATGGGTGAAAAGGTAACCTGATGTGGGTTAAATTGCCCCTTCTATAGGTAACCAAAGAAACATAATAGAAAAGTCCATGCCTTAATATGATATGAAGACTAATTAATGTAGGAAGTCTATAAATGCCATATATAAGAGCTATTTTTGGCATACAGGGATAATGTGTAGACTGATTGATGTGGAAAGTCTATAAATGGCACTTATAGGAGCTGATTGTAGCTTACTCATTTTGATTTTGCCATAGGGTTATTTGTTGATTTTTTTATTTTGATAATTTTTTGAATTTGATTGATTAAGGAAGCTTATAATGACTATTTCTTAACCATACTTCAAGGTAATGATCTAAAATATATTTTTATAGCTATCTTTCAAGGGAGCAAACTATTTTTAAAAAACTTTTAATTATTGAGTAGTTGTCCTTCAAGGGAGTAGTCTATAATAATAGACCCAAGTGATATGTTGGTATCCTAATTTATGAATTTTGAATGCTAGGTTAGACATGGACAAATTTATTTAGGATTAAAGGTTTACATTTATGTAGATAGACCTTTAGCATAAAATTTTAATGATAGATGGGGAAAGTGGTTTGAGAGATAACTAATCATGGGATTCCATTTGATTATAGTTGAAAAGTATCCATGAAAATGATTCCATGGGTAGAGCTATGGTACCCATGCTTAGTATTAGGCTATAATTGTGATGGATAATCACACGGTTATATGTTGTAATTCATTATCCCCAAGGAGATCAGGGATAGGTAGGTGAAAGGAGATGTAAATCTTGTAAACTAAGGGATGAGCTTAAGTTAGACATGAAGGTGAGTTTGATCCTTTTTTTCAATAATAAAAAGGATTAAAATGAGAAGTGTTAAGAAGCTCATGTTCTATTTTATCTTTAAGAGAAGAAAAATGATAAGCTCCTAATCCATACTTATGGGTTATGATATAGGGTCCAAACCAATTGAAAGCAAACTTAACCCTTTTTGCATTTATACATATTAATTTCATGTCATTTTTATTTAAGGATGAGGTATTTGATGTTGAAATCTCACTCTTTCAGGTGTTTTTTATATGTGCACTTGATTCATTATTGATAGACATGAAGATGATTAAGTGTTGTGAGGTGATGTTTATCAAGAAGTTCAAGATGTGCAAAAAATTCTTAATGATAGTCACTCTCAAAAAAGATTTCATGAAAGGATATGCAAAGATAAGGAATTTGTAATTTTAGAGTAAATATGGCCTCTAATAAAAGGATGAGAGAGAAGGGGATATCACCCATAGAAGTTTGAATGCTTGTGTGATAGGCCCATAAATTGAAAGGAATGTAAAAGGACTAATCTTGACATAAAGAATTAACTACTTTGATTAAAATTTTGATGAGAGTTTTGTTAGAGGCTTATGCCTATCCATTGGCTTGTGGATTATAAGGTAAGGAAAAGCTTAACTTGATGCTAAAAGTGTCACAAAGACCTTAGACATTTTAGTTTTTATAAGATTTTCCATTATCAGTGATGATCTTATGAGGAACACCAAAGCGAAAAATGATATGGTGATTGATGAATTCAATAATTTTTTTGGCTTTGGTTGAGATAAAAGGGATGTCCTCCACCCATTTGGTGAAATATTTAGTGGTGGTAATGATGTATTGGTATCATTGTGAATAATGGGGATTGATTTCCCCAATAAGGTCAAGACCCCATTATGAGAAGGGATAATAATCTATAGATACTTCAAGGCCATAGGGAGGTAAATGATGTAAGTTATCATGTTTTTTAAATTTGCAACACTTTTTTACATAATAAAAATATTCATGATTGAGGGTGGGCCAATAATAGCCAAGGCAAAAGATACATTTAGTGATGACTAGGCTATTGAAATGTCCCCCACAAATTTTTGTCATGCATTTCTTTGATAATGTGGAAAACTTCATGGATACACATACAAAAAAGAAGGATGACATCAAATCCATGTTTTTAAAGGATTCCCCCTAGTATGTTTTAATGAGAGGTACCCTAAACAAAAGTTTTTTGGGCATTCTTTGAAAGGTTAGGAGGAATAATGCCAATGTTAAGGTAATCAAAGGTTTGGTCATACCAAATGTCTAAAGGATATGTTTACACATGAAAAATGGTAATAATATCAAAAATAATATATGAGGGTATGATAAAATGATTGATGGTGATAAATTATTTGGATTTGGCTGGTTGAGATGGGAATTGGGAAGTAAGGGAGGCCATTGTGTCTACAAATTTATTACTAGATCAAGGAATAGATTGGATAAGGTGATGGTAAAATGATGATAAAAGTACATCTAGGAGTTATTTTTGCTTTAGTAAGACATCATTTTTACATTTATAATATCCATTGACTTGGTTGATGACTAGTTGGGAGTCACCAAAGACATCGATTGTTTTGAGTCCCAAGGCTAGAGTGGTTTGGAAACCTATGACTAGGGATTCATATTTACTATGTTGGTGTATTCAAATTCAAGTTTAAAATAAATGGGAAGAGTTCAACATTAATGGGAGTGAGAATCAATCTATCACCCCCACCATTTTATCATTTGGATCCATCAAAAAACATGGTCATTTGGTAGGTGGGTTTCTCCTGAGAAAGAGTTGTGATAAACTCATCTATAAAGTCAAGAGGAAGAGGTTGATTGTCTATTAGAGGATATTTAACCAATTTATTAGTGATTAATTGTACTTTAATGGACTTTTATAGAAGGAACTCGAGATCAAACTTAGCTAGGAGCATGAGCCACTTAGCCATACATTGGTTTTGGTATGGCTTAGAGTGAATATACTTAAGGGGGTTAATGTTGGTTATGACATATGTTTTATGATTAAGAAGATAGTGATGGAGTTTGGAGGCCATGAAAACTAAGGCAAGGTAGAGTTTTTTAGGATGGGTATATTGAGTTTTATATTCAATAAGGGTTCAAATAATGTAATAGACTTATTGATCTTTATTTTATTCATCACATGAGTGATCATTACCCCTAGGGAATGGTTTGTGGTAGATATATATAGGTAGAAGGGTTGGTCTTCCTTAGGAAGGATGAGGATAGGTGGAGAGAGAAAATATTTTTTGATTAAATCAAAGGATTTTTGACATTCCTTTCTCTACTTAAAAAAGGTGTCTTTTTTTAGGAGGTGGTGAAAGGGTTGACATCTATCTGATAACGGAGAGATGAAGTGATGGATATATTGAATTTTTCCATACAAGATGTGTAGTTGTGTAAGGTTAGTAGGAGGAGGAATCTATAAAATTACTCTAACTTTGGAGGGGTCTATTTTGATTCTTTGGAGAGAGATGATGAATCCAAGAAGCTTACTTGATAAGACTCCAAAAATGCATTTTTTGGGATTGATCCTAACTAGATAATGGATTAGTTGGTCAAATATGATGGTGATAACAACTAGGTGATCTTAGTGGTGCTTAGATTTCCTAAGGAGATCATCCACATAGTCCTATATGATTTTATGGATGAGATCATGAATGATATAGGTCATGGTGCACTGATAGGCTACTTTAGCATTCTTTAGTCCAAGGGGCATGACCCTATAGTAGAAGGTTCCTTATTGGGTAATAAAGGAAATTTTTTTCTAATCTTTAGGGGAAATCAAGATTTGGTTATATCTCAAGAAACTATCCATGAGAGATAAAATTTCATGGCTAGCTACAAGATCAATAAGTTGGTCAATGTTCGATAAAGGAAAGTTATCCTTTGGGAAAGTGAGGTTGAGGTCACAAAATTTGATGTAGAGGAAAATTCCTCCTATGGGCTTGGTGATGGGAAAAATGTTGGAAACCCATTAAGGATAGTTAATATATTTAATGAAGTAGATAGATAAGAGATGTTGAAGCTCTTCTTTGATAAGAAGGGCTATGTGAGGATAAATCATTTGAAGCTTTTGCCAAACTAGTTTAGCCACAATATGTGTAACAATGTTATGGAGGGCAATAGAAGGGTCAATTCTTGGCATATCCTAATAGGAATAATCAAACACTATGCTACAATCTCAAAGGAAAGAAGGGTAATCTTATTACTTCATGGAATTTAAAGATTGGCCAATTTTGATGATATGAGGGTTATCCTAAGTACCTAAGTTGACATCAATAGTGGATTCATTCAGCATAGTTTAATGCTTAGGAGGAAGTGATTTATGAATATAAGAATCCCCTACACTAAGGTAGGTGAGAATGGACTCATCATCTTGATGTTGGATGGTGTTGATGGTAGGAGAATCACATTAAATCATTTCAAGATGGATGAGAGGAAGGGTTTTAGTTTAACCATCATTTTGACAGGTCAGGGGGCCTAGACTAATGACATTGATAAAAAAAATAAGATAGATGGGATGATATCAAAGTTTTCAGGTTTAGAGGGAGATGGAGTTGGTGAGGATGAAATTTCCTCATAGATGGTTGTAATTGGTTTTGGTGATGTGGGTTCTTCTAGTGGTATAAACCCAAGTGTAAAGAGCTCACTAGGTTTTTGAGTTTTGATTATGGGTAACTCATGAGGTCCCTATTCATAAAGGCTAATAACAAAACCCTTCAAAGCACACTAGTAAAGGTATGCTTTGGTAAAGGATATTTTTTTTAGGTAATAAAAATTGATGGTGAATGGTTGAATGAATGGGGTAGTGGAAGGAGTGAAAATTAGCTGATCAACTCCCCCATCGATTAAATTTATTTGATTATTGAGGAGCCCAAAAGGGATGATGGTTTTGATTTTTGGATCATAGGAAGGGTCATATTTTAGGTTCCCATATTATTATAGAGTAGGGAGAGAATATAAGGCTAAAAGATGATATTCCCAAAGAGTGACTCATTGAAATTTAGATTACAAGTTGTCATCAACTAGACTTTGGGATGAAGGGATAGATGAACTGGTTTATACTTCATAATTTTTGTGAGTAGGAGTGTTGTTGGTTATTGTTGGTGGTGTGGTTTTGTTATAATTTGGATATGAGGTATATGAAGGAGGAATAAGAATGTTATTATGTTAGTATGTCATACTATAAGAGGCAAAGGGACTAGGATCAACTTTGATGGTAATAACTTGTCCCTCATGTTCAAATTTGACATATCAGTGTAAGGTAGAAGGGATGCAACTCATACCATGGATCCAAGGGTGTTTGAGTAAAAAATTATATTATAAATCACCATATTTAATGTAAAATAGTTTGGGTATGGTATGAGGTCCCAAGTAGATATGGAGGATAATGGTCCTTAAGGTAGTGTCTAAGGTATCATTAAAAGAGAAAAGGATCACTATACTTTTTGACATGATGTTTTTGGGTGGCTAAAGTTGATCATATGTATGGGAGGAGATAATGTTGATGTTAGTTCTTCCATCAATCATAACCCTCTTGATGTTAGTTTGATCGATGTATGCCATGATGAAGAGGGGAGGATCAAAATACTCAAGATGAGTGAGAGGTATCTTAGAATCCTGAATGGTGATGAGGGTAGAAAATTGGAGGGCTAAAAAAAAGGTGCAAGAGGTTAGGGAACATATATTTGAACCTTTATATATTAAAAATCCTTGGTCAATGTTTGATGATGGTGGGGAGAGGTGTTAACTAGTTCATAAAGACTCTTTTTCATCGATGTTTGGTGAATTTATTTCAAAATGATACATTGGATAGATTAAGATGGGTTCGATGGAGAGGGTCCCAAAATGGATATTTTAGGCTTTGGTGGTAGCATAGGTGAAGTTTTGGTTGGAAGGTTGAGGGGTTAAAACATAAGTCTATGGAATGGATGTTTTGTCTTTTCCCTTATCTTTTTATTGGGCTTGGGATCATGTAACCAAATGAATAGTGTGGAGAAGGGGTTTTATTGGGTTTGATACTTGATGTAGTTCCTCCTTCTCATCATTGGATAGAAGTGGGAGAGTATGTAAAGGTTGGGTAGGTTGCGTTGATGGTAATATCGGTAATGGGGATAAGAAAGGTTCATCTAATACTAGATCATCCTCATCATATAAGCTATGAACAAGTGCTTGGAGAGCTTTGCAATTCTCCATGTCATGTCTTGGTGCCCTATGATATGCATATATCAAGTTATCATTGAATCAAGAGGGTTTGGTATTAGAAGGATAAAATGGTTTGATAGGCATAAGCTAATGGAATAAGTTTGCAACAACCTTTGTAGGATGGTTGAATAGGATTCACTCAAAGGTGTTGAAGGTGAAGGGTTTATATTTTTAGGGAGGGGATTTTTTTTAGAAGCATCTTTCACATTAGAAGTTATAGATGGTAGAATGATTTTGGTTGATGCTAATATTTCTTAGTTATGGTTGATTTAGGGGTAGATGATTGGAAAGTGGGAGACTTGGATAATGATGGTTTAGCTATAGGTGGTAAAATAGAGGTAGATAGGTTAGTAAAAAATGATCAATAACTAGAGGATATGATGGGTGTAGGTAGAATAAAAGGGGATGGTTTATTATAGGAAGAATAGGTAATTGGGATGGTAGAAATATTGGGTCCTAAGATGGAAGGTAAGTGGGAATGAGGTGGTATGGGTCTAGTTTGAGGTGGAGGTTTGGGTAACTCTACCTTCTTAATTGGTTTGGTTAAGGGCTTCTTTGGTGGACTAGATGGTTTTAAATCCAACTTCAAAGAGGGGTGAGTGTGGATAAGTGTGGGAAGGAGTCCTAGATTCTTGATTGGTTTGGTATAAGATGCATAGGGTGATTTAGCAATATAAGAAGGAGGTTGTTGGGATGATTCACTTATGGTTTTAGAAGAGGTATTTGGTGAAGAGGTAATAATGGGTTTAAGGTTGGATTCAAGGGAGGTTATATATTCATTTTTTTTAGTAAGGGAGTCCATGAAGATACCAAAAGGTGGATCTATCAAAGTTGGGTTGGGAAGTGAGATCTAAACTTTGGGCTAGCTTAGAAAAGGGCTTGTAGATGGGTTTAGTTCCTTAGTTTCTCTATCCTTATTTTTTATGGATGGTTCCAAAATTAGTGGTTGGGCAGATGAGATAATCTCCTCTTGTTGGTTTCCAAAGAAGAGGTGGATGGTTTTATGATGGGAGAGGTAGGTATGATGTCCTAAAGTGAAGGAACATATAGAGTTACTTCCTTTATTTTATTGTTCAAAGGAATGGAGGGTAGTTCTTCTACCTGAATGGATGTAGTGGAAGAAGAAGAAATGGTTATAGCATAGGTTGTCTCATTTGGTGTTTCCATCAAAGGAGAGGTATATAAACTTAAGTTTTCATCAAGTGAAGAGAGAGGGGTGGTTAATTCCTACTCTTGAGTATCAAAAGGACTAGGGGGTGATTTTACTATTTCTATTTGGGTGATTGAGGTAAGGGTCTCTTCAAAAATGGGCTCATTATTAATAACATTGATCGTATGTGCCTCATGAGAGTGAGAAGATATGGATTGGTTATCATGGTGACAGGTAGAAGGAGCATGATTGGGAAAAGGCTTATGGAAAATGTCAAGGGATTGATTGGGAGGTGTATTGGGATTATAAAATTCAAGTTATCCAATATCAATCAAGTTTTTAACAAGACTTTTGAAGGTATTACATCTATTAATGTCACGTCCTATGACTCAATGAAAGTCACAATAGTCATTATCATTATACCAACCTAGCACAAGGTGAGAAGCATTAAATTGTTGGGGTGGTTTAATAGGTGGAAGTTGGATGAGGTTATATTTGATAAATTTATCCAATATTGATGCATAAGATTCTCTAATGGGAGTATTATTTTTTGGAAGAGCTTAGTTTGGTTTCAATTTTATTGATAGGAAGGGTTGGAAATATTGGTTTGAGGTGGTTGGCTTATAATTGGAGGTGGATCAATTTTTAGAATAACTAAGTTTGTGGATGCTTTTGTTTTTAGTATTAAATTGGTTAATGGTTTTGGTGAAAGAAGGGTCACTGGATTTAAAGATAAAATTCTTGTTTCATAATTTCAATTTCCCTTCATCAATGACCTAGTTTTCTAGTTTATGTGCCAATGCGAATGCCTCATCAAAAGTTTTGAAGGTTTGAACTTGAAGAGTGGGAGCAATATGTTTGGCACAACCCCAAGAGAAGAGTTCAATAAACTCAATTTGATGCAATGAGAGAGAAATTTGGTTGATGAGACCTCTCCATCTATCCACAAAATCAATAATTGACTCATCATCAAATTTCTTAATGGAATAAAGGTTAGTAATAGTGACCTTTTTAGATATATTTATCATAAATGCTTTAAAAAGATTTGGGTCAATTTTAGAGAAAGAAAAGATGGAGTGCATGGGAAGAGAACTATACCAATCAAGGGTTGGTCTTGATAAAGACATAGGGAAGTTTCAAATAAGTAGAGCATCATCGTATGCAATTAAATAACAAGAATGATAGAATGCTCTCAAATGTTGTTGAGGGTCCTCCTTGCCTTGGAATTTAGAAAACTTAGGTATTTCCCATTGAGGAAGATATGAATGGATGGGCGTAGATGGATGAGTGAGTTTATTACAAATTTGATAATAGGATAAAAGGTTATGAGACCTAGAGATAGATGATTCTAAGTTAGTCATTTTTTCTGTTAAGATCTTGATCAAATCTGGTTGAGGTTGGCAAGCTAAATAATTAAGGGGTAAATTTTGTTAATAATTAGGTGGTAGCTATATATGGATAGGTGGTAGAAGGCACTTCAGAATCCATATATTGGTATGTGGACACAAGAGGTTGAGATGGTGCCAAGTAAGGGTTGATTGTTTTAAATGGTTGGGTGCAAGGTGCTATATATCCTTATGGGTTGGGGACATATTGATAGGTTTTCATGTGTAATTTTGAGGCATGGATGTGGGTTAAATTAAAGGTAGGGTTGAGTTAGTGGGTTGAGGTTGAGTAAGTTGAGGTTGGGTGGTGAATCTAGTGATAATGTGTGGAAGTGTTTGAGGGATAGAGAGCATGAAGTTATAAAATAGGGTAGAAGTTGGTGGATTGGTTGTAATAAAGGTAATGGTAGAAGTAGGGGTAAGAGATAACCCCATGATAGGTGTATTGTATGTACCTAGAGGTAAAATTGAACCTATATGTGAAGTGTGGGGTATGGTAGGATGTGTTTGGTTAGAGGTTGGAATTTTGGATTGGGTTTGGGTAGTGGTAGTAGATGGGATGTTGGAAGAAGAAGATACTTGGGTTAGTAAGGTTGGGTTGAGGTAGTACCCACCATAAGATGGGGAGGTATACCATATAGGGTCCATAGGAGGAATTAAAGAAAT
The DNA here is from genome assembly GCA_037957365.1 of Torreya grandis. Classification (NCBI taxonomy): domain Eukaryota; kingdom Viridiplantae; phylum Streptophyta; class Pinopsida; order Cupressales; family Taxaceae; genus Torreya; species Torreya grandis. The sequence continues at coordinate 253,600 of JARHVA010008734.1, forward strand.
ATAAGTATGGTCAGGTAAGTTGTTAAGATAATGTTGAAGGGATATAGGGTTTTTATCAAGGAAGGTATCAAAATATACATCACCCTTAGAAATAACTAAGATTTTGGTATGAGGGGGAGAAAATTGAGGTGAACCCTCATCATTAGAATTATATTCCATGGAGGAGGAAGAAGAAGGTGGTGGTTGATTGGTTTGGTTTCTTAGCTATTGTCTAATAAATACCATGTGATAAAGAGGAAATAATATGACAAAAATCACACCTTAAACAAAGAGCAATCAAAAGAATAGAATTTAAGGCAAACAATTCATACACTAAAAGTGTGTTAAAACTTAGGATTATTTTTAGATCACTTTTAGCTTATGCCTTAGAAAGTGTGAAGAGGGAATTTGGATTGTAGATTAGGTAATAAAGAAGAAATCTAAGGTTGGTTTCAAGTTGTTTAGGTGCTTAAGGGAGAAATCTATTTTGATCTTCAGTACATGGATTTGCATTGGGGCCAACCCCCTCACTTAATGATTCTATAACATTAAGAGTGTCAAGTGCTTAGCCAAAATATACCAAGTTCAAAGTTTATACTCAAATAGAGAGCTAAGTTAGTTCTCCCCTAGGTGGTGAAATCCAAGTAGGATAGCCAAGAAGGGATAAAGCTACTTCTAGGTGATGAAATCCTAGTTGGAACTTATCTTAGGTATGTTTTGATATGTTAACTTTTTTGTGGTTTGGCTTAAGTGTGTGAAATCAAGTGTGAAATCTAAGATTAATTAATTCTCCTCCTAAGTTACTAGATGAACTAAGACAAGCAGGAAATCAATGTATGTAAGATGATTATTTTAATCCCCAAAATAAATTTTGAGATTTCATTTGATGAGAAAACAATAAAGGAGGAAAAAGGGAACTAGGTCCCACGTATCATGCCAAAATGTTTTAGTTAATTTTCACTCATTTATTAATTTTGAAAGTAAATAATGAAACTAGTAATAGGGTGTGCAAAAGAATACCTATTAAAGTGTGCATGTGAATCCAGATGATGATGTAAACTCCTCTTTGGCTAGGAAGGAATAACCTATATGTAAGAAAGACACTAAAAAGGGGGGTTATTAGAAAATAGATGAGTGGACTTCCTAGCATGAACTAGATCTAAGAAGGGTATTGCTTGCTAGTTAATAGAAAAGTAACCAAAAGTAACAAGGCTAGTCAATACTTATGCTAAAATGGTTGGGGTTTGGTCTAGAAAATTAGAAAAGGTATTGTAATCAGGGAGAAATAGAGAAATTTAGGTTTGACTAGGGTTACAGGGCTAAAAATAGCTTTCTATATTTTTATGCCATAGTGACCATCAATAGTCAGGTCAACCATTAGTGGTTTAGGTTGATCGTCAATGGTTGAAGTGACTGTTAGTGGTTGGGCTAACCATCAGTGATTACCTATATAGTTCTGAAAATGATCAAAAAAGAACGTACGAATTGGGTATTTAGGCAAACAAATGCTTTTTATAGGGATGAAGGGTGGAAAATAATATACTGATGGGTCTGATAGGGTAGGAAGGCTAGAAATAAGATAAATCAATGAAAACAAGCAAAAGATACCTAAAACTTAATGGTGTAAGGCTAAATTAATTTGGCCAAAATGACAATACTTCAGTTTTTGAAAGTGATTCTAATAGAGCTTCGAGTCTCCAATGGTGTTATTTGCTTGTTGAAGGATGATACATACCTATATGCAAGAAAGCTTGGATGCTAAATTGTGGATTTCCCATCCATTTCACATCCTCCTCTTCTCCTTTTATAGGATGAAGTTGCTAATTGAGATGGAGGAAATTACTAATTTCATAGGGAAATAGAGTTGCCAATTCATGACATTTTGAAGCTAGTTTTTGAAACAAGTTGTCATTTAGGGATATACTTATCTAACATAAAGTTGTCAATGCTTTAAAACTTTAAAGCAAGCTTGAATACCTGACCATCAATGGTTAGGCTAGCCACTGATTGTTAGGCTAACCATCAGTAGTCAAGGGGTCAGAAGAAAATAGGTTAAATAAAATTAAAAGGGGTGAGCTAAAAGGTTTAGTCAAATGTGTTTAGTTATGGGTTTGATAGGTTCAAGTTGGTAAATGAGTCTAATTGACTAGGTGTTCCACTAGACATGAGGTTGGATGAGGTTCAAAAGGTATTTTGACATCAAAAGCCATCATATGTATTTTTTGAGTGTCTACACTTTCCTATTGACCAAAGTTGTTTCACCCTCCCTACCCAACCTCTTTAAACTTGGTTCCATTCCATTGGTTCTTTAGGTACCTTCAAGGAGGCGATTCAGATTGTGTTTTAATAGTTGATTAAGTATTCTATATAGAGGTCATATTTTTGGATAAGTATGATAGTGTTTTGGTATTTGCATCCTTCATTTCTTATTTCATTTCATTTTGGGTATCCCTAATTATAACCATCTTTGGAAAAATCAACATCCCACCATAATGCTACTAATTATAACCACCTATGGGAAAATTAGTACCAGTAACCTATGCCATTGTTTCCTAATTATAACCTCCTATGGGAAAATTAGGAACAATACCTTTATTCTTCATGCCTTTAAGTAACACCTTGTCATTCTTATGCCATACTATGTCATTTTCCTTTTTTTCCTATTTTGTGAAGTTGTTGCCTAGTTAGATTCTTCCATTATAAAGAGGAACTGTAGTGACTTTAGATCCCATCCTAATACTATGTAGGTAGTTCTAAATTCATATTAAGGTCCACTTGATCACCCTTTTGCCACACTCTTACCATTTTTCCATCTATTTAAGTTTACATGCTCTCTACATTTTGTGAGCCATTTAAATTTGCACGCTCTCTCCATTTTATGATCCATTCAATTTTACATGCTCTCATTATTTTACAAGCCATTTTAGCTTACATGCTATCTCCATTTTATGAGCCATTTAAGTTTTCACACTCTTGCCATTTTGCTTAAAGGATTCTAGGAACCCTAATTATTTCACACAAAACCACTTGTCATTTAATTTCCCCATGCTTATTGGCCTAATATCCAATAAGCTCATCATTTTATGATATCATTACCATATTCCTCTATAACACAATCATGATTTTCTTATCATCATCTTCTTTTATCCCATTTTTTAGGATAAATACCTTTGGCCTAAAGTTTATGTTAGACCTCATGTCCATGAAACTATGTAGATAGTGTCCATTTGCCTAGTGCATCTGGACTCAGCTTGACTACTTCCTTCCTTTTCTTTTATTCCCCCATTTTGTTTGCTTATTTTGTTGTCTCTTATAACCTAGGATCAACGTTCATCATCTTATTTATTCTTTGTTTTAATTAATATTGTGATTAACCATTGCTTATGTTTATTTCATGTGGTCTTGTTTCATTTTTATTTATTTGTATTTGTGTCTTTCTATTTTTTTGTTTATTTGTTTGCCTATTTATTTTATTTCTTATTGTACCTTGACCTAGTCTATGTGCATTCATTGGGTGATTCCTTTTTCACTCTAATTAAGTCCCTCCATATTCATATGTCAACAATTTCATCATGGTTTTTATCACTAGTACATTATTTTCATTTATTTATTGGTTCATGTGTTAGTCCTTATGCATATTTTGTCTAGGTTATCATGGTGTTTTATATCAAGAGGTATACTATCATATGTTACAATAAAAATCATATTGAGAAGTCTTATAAGCAATATGGTTTTGGTAATTCTCCTTGGCACATAAAACAATTCCTAATCTACCCAAATCATACCACACATACAGAGTAATTAAATCACAAACTAATTTTAATCCTTTCTAGTTAGGACATCCATATCCATAATAGCAAGTTTCCTAAATTCATCTTTATCCTTTGTATCATCTTACTCTTACTCCATGAGTACAAATTCAATTTTTAAGCCCCATATTTCAATTTGACATCATACTCTCATCATTCTACCAATAATTATAACCACCTTTGGGAAAATCATTGTGTATCACCCCACCCATAGAGCCAATTATTATAAATACCTATGGGAAAATCATTTTGTTTCAATCTACTTGGATGTTAATGATTATAATTGATTTTGAGTAAATAATTATATTTATTCTACCCACCTAGGGCATGTTTTCATTATGATAGTGCTTATAACTACCTTTGGGAAAACCATTATCTCTATTCACTCAACTAGGGCACAATTTTACCTTGATAATGATTATAACCACCTATAGGCAAATCATTGTTTTTCCTTTGAATGATTATAACTGCTTGTGGACAAATCATCTTGTTTATCTACCTAATTGGGGTAGCTCACCATTCCATTGAATATAAATACCTATGGAAAAATTAGTATTTTCCACCCAATTTTACCTTTTGGTCCTCTCATTTTCCTTCTTTCAAGGGATCAATCACCGACCCTTTTTGCCAATCATTCCCTTGAGGGGGCATCTTGAGCTTATCCATTGTTATTTAAGAATTAGGATTACAAGACCTTTTCATTATTTGAGAAGATGTTAATGTTTTTATATCTTGAAATTACTTCCCAAATAGGGTCAAATTATAGACACATAAAAATAGAAACAACTAGCTCCTGACCAAACTTTAGATTGATTACTACCAACCATTTCAAATTATGCCTAAGAATAACTAAATGTCCCAAATTTAATTATGCATCATTCATCAAATCTCAAAATCATATTGAGGCATCCCTATTTGGGATACTAGCCCATATGCAAAAGTAACCTCTCATGAATTCATCCCTAATCAACTTATGGCATAACAATTATCAATTTGACCTATGGACCTATTAAGTTGGGAACTTGCACACTTAATCAAATCTTGAAAGATCTAAAAGGTTAATCAAAATCAATTAACAAATTAAACAAGATTAAATGCATATTTTAATTATCCATTTGAAATTATTGATTATCCTAAAATGAAAATTATAAAAAACAAAATATCAAATCCTTTCTTCATTTCCATTATCAATTGCCAAGCTCTTTGAAAATATCCTAAAATATCTAATTCAAGATCCATGTGTAGTAATTCAAAATCATAATTAATTAACAAATATTAACTCAATTGAAGTTAGTTTTAACTCACCTAGGTTTAGTTTGAACCCATTCCAATCTTAAACTCAGCCTTAACTCACCTTGGGTGAGAGTTTATTCCCAAGGCTATAAATACAAGGCCTTGCCTATTGGTTTGTAATCTATTTTGGTGTAAAGTTATTATGCACAAATATATTCAACAAGATCTCATAATGAAAAAGTATAATGTTAAATTAGAGATAGACAAGCTTTAAAAGTAAGGTTACCATACCCAATTATTAATCCAATAAATCAAAAATCAAGTTGCTAAAAAGAGAAGGAGCCAAGAAACCTACATTATGAAATACTTCTTGATGCACAAGCTGAACAAACCATTTAGAGATCCAAGGAAGGTAAAAGACTTGTTTCTATTATGTTTTTGTTTTTCTTTCATTTATTTTTGTTACATAAGGTCTCCCTAGTGTCTAGGATATAGGTGTTATTATTTTAGTGTGTTCATTTCATTTGTTTCATGAGACTAACACAAGACTAACCTCCCCTTTATGTTAAATATGTTGACCAAAATTGAATTTTTGGTCAAATTTGTTCACCTCTAGGAATTTTTTTTTATTTTAAACATTTTAATGGGTTCTAATATGTTTTAATAGGAAGTATTACTTGTTATATGATGTCATTTGAGGTCACCTTGGCTTTAGTCTTAGTCACATTAATCAATGTATCCATTTGGGGTCATTTTATGTACTTGTAGGGCTCACTAATGCAAATGAAACATTTATAAAGGTACCTAGGTGTCTTAAATTCATATAAAATTTCTAAGAGGTCATTATAAGTGTCAAATATGTCAAATACATCAGAATATTGTAGGTTCCCTAATTGAAATTACATAAATCAATTGAAAAAGAGGGAAAATGGCACTTTTACAACACATAGGGAAGTGTGCCATGTGTATAAGATCATGGGGGGTATCCGAATATTTATAAAACTCATATATATTATTTTTTTGATCTTAAAGTGTCATTTTGAAGCCAAAATCATTCTACACATTTCTAATTTTTCTGGATAGACTAAAGTGACCCTTAGGTTTTTGCTTGATACATGAAGCACATGTAGTTTTAGGACAAATGATTTTTAGATATGATATTACACTAGGATACCTTAATGTTAATATATGTATTTTGAATATTGGTAAACTATACTTTATGAATCATTAATAAAAAGCTGACCATGTCTTTTTACTAGTTGTTTGGTGCACCATATAGGTTCTGATCAATTTCTACCAAATTTTTATGAACTAGTTGGTGATGTTGGATCCAAAGGATGTATAATTAATTATAAAGTGGTATTAATTCTTTTATTTATGTTACATGTTGTTTATATGAGTAATTTGGTTCATGTTTTAAGAGGGTGGCACTAGATACAATTCCAGCTAGAATACTTCTTATTATCTGAGTGTGCTTTCTTGTAGGTGTCTCATACATATTTGAAAAGGTTTTTTATAATACTATAGCTCATGTGACCATATTTTTTCATGTTTTAACCTTACCATATCACTCCTTGGATTATTTTTTAGCTTGTTCCCCTGCATGGTCAACTCCTTACATATTTGTAGTTGCAGTCTCATGTATGAACTAATTCATCATGTCTATGAGGTTGTAATCAATGTGTATTGGTATATAAAATAAATGAAAATTTTAATGAGGTCCTTTTTCATTTTTTTAAAGTGAAAAGTTTGATCACATTCTCATATGCCTTGCCAAACAACCATTTGGTGCATTTATTTGTTCTTTTTCACATATGTGCAATTATCTCCATGTTGTAATAGGTGTTTTGAAGATGGTTATAAGTTTCAAAGGATGGAGAGGACAACAAACACTTTGATAGGTTGGAATAAATTGTAGCTTAGTTTGATTTTCAAAAAGGTATAAATGAGGATAGGAACCATCCACATCTCAAGGTAATTACAAGACCCTCCATACTAGATAATGTCACTAATTAGTAAGTGTTTGATAGTGATAAACAAATATAAATTTTTTTGCAAGAGAATGATGAGTTTTCTTCCAAGAATCAGTCCAAACTATAGAATCAATATGGAGGGAAAATTATTCAATTGAAATCCAACAAACTTCCTAAAGGCCTAGTCACTCTTGAGAGCATATTCAATGATGATGACTAGCTAAATAAAGAGAAGGTAAGAATGTATACCAAGAAAAAGAGATATGATAAATTAAAACTATTAAAAGATAAGCTTATTGTACTTGGAAAGGTATGTACTAGTGAAGATAATCATACTTTTATTGAGTTATGCAAGGAGTTTTCTGATGTCTTTGCATGGGAGTATAGTGACCTAAAAGGATTTAACGCTCAACATACCATAGATCTAGATGAAAATTACAAGATTATAAAGAAAAGAAAAAGGCCAATCAATCATAATATTCATACCCTCATGAATAAATAACTCACTAAGTTGATCAAGCCCAAAATCATCTTTCTTATTAAGCATTCATCTTGGTTGGAAAACTTAGTCCCTATTAAGAAGAAGAATGGAGAGATAAGGTTGTGTGTTGATTTTAGGGACTTGAATAGATTTTAATTGAAGGATAATTATTCCCTCCCTTCCATGGAACAAATATTGTAAGTTGTGGTAGGTAGTGAAAGGTTTTCTCTCCTTGATGGGCATTTCTGGGTACAATGAGATTTTGGTGAAGGAAAGTGACCAATATAAGACATCATTTAATACTAAATGAGTTAAATATGATTTTAGTAAAATTCATTTTGTATTTTCTAATTATGGATCTACATTTAAACATGTAATGGATATGTCTTTTCAAGCACTAATCAATGACATTGTGTTGGCGTATCTTAATGATGTAATAGTTTTCTCTAAGGATGTAAAGGATCACTTGAATCAACTAAGATAAATTTTTAAGAGGTGTAGAGAGTTTGTAATTTATCTCAACCCAAATAGATGTGTGTGTTTTTTAGATGAAGGAAAACTCTTAGGATACATTGTCTCAAAGAAGGGCTTATCCATAGATCCTGAGAGGGTGAGTGCCATCTTGGCATTGTCTTTACCTAAACACAAGAAAGGTTTCCAAAATTTCTTTAGGAAAATAAATTTTATAAGGTGATTAATTCCTAATTTTGATAATATTTTCAAGCCTCTAACCTCTATGCTAAGGAAGGTTGAAGTGTTGACTTAGACTAGAAGAAGGGAGGAAATTTTTGAGGAGATTAAATAAGCCATTGCCCAAGATCCTACTCTTGAAATTCCTAATTTATCAAAATATTTCAACTTATATACCTTTGGGAATGAAGAGGTGATCTCTACGATTCTTACTCAAGAAAACTAGGAAAATTTAGAGCAGCTTAGTTCCTTCTTTAGTGAAAGTTTGGAAGGCTATGACATAAGATACACCTATATTGAGAAGTAAGTACTTTAAGTCTTTAGGAGTTTAAAGAAGTTTAGGAATATGTTATCTAAAACAATATTCAAATATTTTTACCTCATCCTAGTGTAAAATATATTTTTTTAGTAGAGATTTGAATGAAAAGAGGGCTGGTTGGATCACAAAAGTGATGAAGTATGATGTTGAAATCAATACAACCAAGCTAGTGAAAGGGAAAGGGTTATGTGAGCATCTTGATTTAGATTTTAAGGAGAAAAAAGAGGTTTTTTTGACACTCCATGGTGAACCTATGATATTTTCGCCTTCATCAGTGAGAAGTTGGAGACAAGATATGATCCATTTTCTGCAAACTGATGAGTGTCCATAAGGCCTAGATAGATATAGAAGAAGGTACTTTAGATTGCAATCCATTCCTTATTTACTTATTGGTGGAGTATTATTTAGGAAAGAATTTTTAGGTAGTTGTTAAGGTGTATTAAATTATATCATATTGATAAATTATAGTTTGATTTTTATGATGGACCAACTGGTGGTCACTTTGCTCTAAAAACCACAACTACTAGGATTATGAGGGCTGGATACTTTTGGCCTAATCTTTTTAAGGACACCCATGATTGGGTAGGTAAGTACCAAAAATTGTCTCTATTTTATGGTAAACAAAATATTTTTTCCTTGCCTCTTCATTAAATTCAAGTTGATGCACCCTTCATGCAATGGGGTTTGGATTTCATAGGCTTAATTACTCCACCTTCTGGTGTTAGTCATAAGTGGTTGTTGACTAATATAGATTACCTTAAAAGATGGGTGTTTTCTATATCTCTCAAGGAGGAAAATGAAAAATTATTTATATACTTCTATGGAGGTATAATAACAAGGTTTAGGGCTCCTTCAACAATAATTTTAGATAATGCATTAGATTTTCTTGGAATAAAGACAAGTAAATAGGCTTTGAAGCATGGCATCTATCTTGGCACCTCCTCCAAATATTATCCAGAAGGGAATGGACTAGCTATGTCCAATAATAAAAATCCAATCAAAATCATAAAGAGGACAATGGAGGAGAATCAAAGGACTTGGCATTCCAAGTTGAAGACAACCCTTTGGGATGATACGATTGCACCAAAAAGATTTATTAAAAACTCACCATACACACTTGCCTATGGGAGAGAAGCTAGACTGCCTATTCCACTTGAGTTACCAGCCTTGGACCTCACTTATCAACTATAATTTATGGAGAATGAGAGTATCGAAGTCAAATTTTGTGAGTTGATGGGTTTGAGGAGATAAGAGATAAATTAATGCAAAATATGAGATCTCACCAAGAAAAAACAAAGAGATAATTTGACAAAAAATACATGACAATAAGTTTCAAGGAGGGAGACATTGTCCTAAAGTGGGATGCAGATAGAGATAAACCTAAAAGACACACAAAGTTTTATGCTTTGTGGTGTGGTCCATATGTGATAACATAATGCAAGCAATATAATGCTTTCCAACTCTCAAGGTTGGATGGAGAGTAGCTTCATATCCAATTCAATTGAATATATCTCAAACATTATTATTAAATTTCTCTTCTCTCCTTGTACATAGTTTATTAGTTTCCTTGTGTTCCATAAGTTATTATGCACATGTGTGAGTTTTGTCTTGTCTCTTGCCTTATTTTGTGTATTGCCTTGTCTTGATTTTGTTGGTGCGGTGTGTTTGAATTATGTTTGTTTTTAGGAAATTCCTTGCTATTTTTATTCAAGAATACATTGACTCCATTGGCCCTTATTAGGGTAAGGATACTGGTCCTTAGTATAGCAGGCATACTACCTCTATAAGTCACCATTTTGTTGATCAAATTTGACTCTTTAGTCAAATTTGGGCACCCCTAAGAACTTTTTTTGATTTTAAACATTTTAATGGGTCCTAATATGTTTTCATAGGAATTATTACTTATTATATGATGTCATTTGAGGTCACCTTGGCTTTAGTCTTAGTCACATTAATTAATTTTTCCATTTGGGTTCATTAATAAAAATGGAACATTTCCCAAGGTACCTAGGTGTGTTAAATTTATGGAAAACATATAATAGGTCATTAGGAGTGTCATATATGTCAGTTACATCAGAATATTGTAGGTTCCCTAACTAAAATTACATAAATCAATTGAAAAAGAGGAAAAATAGAACTTGTACAACACATAGGGAAGTGTGCCACATGTGGAAGATCATGTTGGGTCTACTAATATTTATAAAACTTGTCTCCATGATTTTTTATCTAGAATTTTAATTTTTAATCCAAAACCATTATGCACATTTCTAGTTTTTTTGGAGAGATTAAAGTGACCCTCAAGTTTTTACTCATTTGGGAAGCACAAGTAGTTTTAGGAAAAATAATTTTCAAAGATTATAGTACACTATGAGACCTTAATTTTAATATATGTATTTTTAATATTGGTAAGGTAAAATTTATGAACCATTTTTAACAAGTTGATTATGTCTTTTTACTATATGTTTGGTACATCCTATAGGTTTAGCTCCATTTCTACCAAATCTATATGAACCAATTGGTGATGTTAGCTCTAGAGGATGTATACCTCCTTATAATATGTTATTAATTATTATTTTTATTTTACATGGTGTTTAGATGAGTTATTTGGTTCATGTTGCAAGAGGGTGGCACCAGATGCAATTCTAGCTAGATTACTTCTTGTTCTCTAAGTGTGTTCTCTTGTAGGTGTCTCATACATTCTAAAAATGGTTTTATACAAGAAACTAGCTCATATAACCATATATTTTTATGTTTTAACCTCACCATGTCACTCCTTGGATTGCTTTCTAGCTTGTTCCCCTCCATGGTCAACTCCTTGCAAATTTCTAGTTGTAGTCTCATATATGAACTGATTCATCATGTTTATGAGGTTTTAATGGAGGTGTATTAGTATATCCAAGACTTTAAGAGTTTAATAATGTCATTTTTCATTTTTTTGAAAGTTAAAATTTTTATCACATGCTCATATGCCATGCCAAACAACCACTTAGTGCATCTATCTACTCTTTTTCACATATGTGCAAGTGTCTTTATGTTGTAACAAGTGTTTTAAAGCTAGTTCCAAGTTTAAAATGATGGAGACCACATTATTGAAGATTTAATATGTAATTTAGGTAGTTTTTAGATATTTTACCACCATTTTTACCTCAATTGTATGCTCTACTGAAATATTCTACCCAAGCATGTCCTTGCAGGCCTTTGATAATGGCATGCTAGTGTAAGGGGAGATGGATATGTGTCACAACTCCTTATTTTTTATTGAAGTTAATTTGGGGGTTCATAAAAGGCATGTGAGTCTCTTTTATATTAATGTTTCATAGTGGTCCACACCCCAATCCACTATTTGTTTCTCAAAATAACCTTCCATAGGTGGTTAAACTTGAGTTCAGGTGTGTATAGAAGGGCTAAAGCAATTTCATACTTAATTTTTTAATTTTAATGACAATAAGACCTTGATATACCCATATAAAACTCATATAATATAAAGGAATCATGGAATTATGTTGGAAGGTTAAATACTGAGTTTAGGGATGGAATCCCTAAAAGAGTAAAATAGAGCTCTAGGAGGTTTTGGTGGACCTTTTAAAACATGTTTTCAAGGTATTTTGAGAAATATAGAGGGGTGAACATTATATACCTATCATAGGAAAAGGACCATAACAATTTTTATAATTAAAGGAAAAGGGTAAGGTGGTTTTGTAAAGCTTCAAAAGTTCCTCAGAACACACTAAAACCAAGTAGTGAAGTCTACAAGGTTTTGGTCTAAGGCTCCTCTTCAATCAACTCAGAATACCTTGAATAAGAATCATGCTTGAATGAATATAAATGGCCCAAGTGAACATTATTGAGAGGTTTTAATATGGTTTATACTCCTTAAACACATGCCCTATCCATACACTATCTTAAAAATGCATCTACAACCAAGATGGAGTTTCAAGATTGAAAGATGTCCCTTTTTGTATAGATGGAGGTTAGGTTAAGTTCATTGTTTAAAAGTATTATTATAAACTTTATCAAGGTCCCAATCCTCTTTATGAGTAAAAATTATTGTTTTTCAAGCCTATGAATAACTATAGGGGTCAATAGATGTAGGATTTCTCAGTCATATAGGTAGGGAGGACTAAATTGTGAGATAGGTGCTTGTAAGGCCATTAGTAGGGGTTGTTATGTGAATTGAAATAGTAAAATGGATGGATTTTTTATTTTAAATCTTAATTGAGGTTTATAACCTACTCCTATTGCTTATAACATGCTAAAATACTCCTTAGACATGGATAATGGCCACCTAGAGGAGTCAAATAGTTTTGGTGAAGAAGTAGTGAGTAGACATATATTGTGATAGTGTTTAGATATCTGTGTGTTTAGAGTTGATAAATCAGGATTTTACCTCCAAGGTGAAGTTAATAAGGTTTTCTCCATCATAATCACCTTACCCAAGCCTATCATTACCTACAAACAGGACCATGATGAAGTTGTCCCAGTCTTGAGCTAAAATGACATATAAATGGCCTAATGGTTATTAGGGGAGTGAGAATGGAGTAAATAAAATAATTTAAATGAAATAAAAGGTTAATAAGGTTTTAAAAAATCCTATTAAATACCTTCATGAGGTAATAGATACCTAAAACTAGCTCTTGGAGGAGGATTGTCTCAGTCACTAGTCAAGAGATAGTTAAGCTACAACAAGGAACTTTGCACTCTTAGGTGAGATGCCAATAGAATAAGGAAGTTTATAAAATAATGAGTTGTTATTGGGGTATAAAAAATTCATGAAAAATATATTGGGATCCCATGAAACCTACATGAGTAAGCAGATGCAGAGGTGCCTTAGTCTTAGTCAGTAGGGTATAACTTAGCAAGGGTAAGTGAAGCATAGATTGTCTAGAAGTGAAATGTAGGTTGAAATGATTATTAGATGATCCAATATGATCCAATATGTGCCTTGACATTCCCAATACCTTTATAAGGTTCCAAAATCCCCTTCACACTTATAAAATGGACTACAGTCTATACAAGCAAGCTAGGAAACCTTTTGGTTTAAAGGGTAAGCATGAAGAATCTGGAGGAAGAAGTGTTCTAGATGGTCCTCAAAGATATATAAGAATTAAATTAGGGTGATAAACATGTTAAATCAACTAAAAAGGCATAGTTTTGTCTTGTAAGAGTGACTACCAAGTGATTTTGGACAAAGATGCAGGAAAATAGGGTTTTTAGCCCCTTTTTTTAACATAAGGAGATTGTTTGGCATCTAAAGCTTAGAATCAGGCCAAAAAAATTGATAAAAATGGTAATTATGACTTGTAAAATCTCTAAAAACCCTGATGTTTCATAGTGTATAATGGATATACCTCTCTATTTTGTCTTAGAGATCAACCACTCATGAAAATTATAACTTTGACAAAATAGGTAAAGGGTGCCCAAATGAGTAAAGGATTTAAGATGAGGCCTTTGGATCTTCAAGGAAGATTAGGATATTTTTATGGAATATTTATGCATTATTATTAACACTAAAGCAATCTCTAACCCTTCAGGATGACTTAATTATCCATGCATATAATCTAATTAACCAAGTTTCCACTAGGCCTAATTGGCAAAAGAGATGAAAGGAGTGTTTGAGAGGTTATGATGGATTTTATATTATTAATTAGGTGTTAAAATTCATAAGGAACCATCGTAATCATGTTATATCAGCTTAAGTGATCCAAACAAGCAAGGGGTATGCCAAGCCCATTAGGCCTTGAGTAGATTTAGAACCAATTGGGGATCTACCTTCATTTTCAGTCCTTGATGAGCTATCCAAATGATTTTGGGATGTTTACGGATTGAATTTAGACATGTATGAGATTTTTTTATGCAAAAAAACTTGTAGGAATATTGTTTTGGCCTAGAGATAGCTCAAACATGTAGGGAAGTGGAGAAACAAGATTGATAGGTCAACCTATAAATCTCATATCTATTGTAAGACCAAACATGGGAATAAAAGGGGTTAAGGGGGAGTTAGACATGGTCTTAAAAAAAATTGTGGATTTAGTTTGAAATTTTAACATGCCATATTTATGAACAATAGTTAAGAATATAAAGTAGTCTAAAACCCTAGTAAAACTCTTAGAGGAACTTGATGAATAAAACAATCATGGTGAGCCATTAAAATGGAATATTTTGTAAAGTAAACATATTTTAACATGGATAATACTTACTCAATCCCTCATCCATGCCAATGATCTATATGGAATTGTATAGACAACATGCAAAAAGGGGTTTTTCTCACCATTTTTTATGTTTTGTAGGTTCTAAGATGTTTCATAAAGTGAAATAAATTTTTATGGGAATAATAATACCTATTATAACTCCATATGGTCATTTTTTTATATGAAAAAAATTATAAGTGCCATGACTAGAGCTCTCCTTTCAACAAATCAAAACCGGCATAGTGAGCATAAGAGTGAAAAGTGTGGAAAACTCAAATGGATGTATTTTTAAGGTGAATTTAAGAATTCCAAGAGGATGGAAGGGATTTAAAAGTTTCACTCACTCCATCCCATGTATTTTCATGTAAAAATAAAGTCATTTTGGAGGAAAAGTGTTAGGGGTGACTGAAATAAGGAGTTTTCTAGACTACAAATAATAATTACTTCATTCCAAGAGTTTCCAAAGGAGTAGGAATGAAACCAATGCATATAATTTAATTCCTAAATGAATTAAATATTATTACCATCATTATAAATATCCCTAGTTAGTGGTGGGACGTTCAAATAGGTCCAAATGATGAAGGTAGTTTTTTAGCCAGTATAAGGAATTTTGAGACACTTCTCATCACTTTCATGAGTTGTATGAACATTTGGACCCCCTAAAATTTCATGGCTCATTTCACATATATTTCCCATGAAATTTTAACCTAATTTATCAAATTTACATGAGTATAAGTAACCTTTGGACTTCCTTTGCCTTGTATCTCTCTCAAAAGCTATTAATATGGACTCTTTTGGCTCTTTTGAGCAGCCTCCATTAGTTTATGGTGAAACCCTATCTAGTTTTATAATTATAGGAATATTTAAGGAATAAAAAGTTATATTTCCTACTTACATATTGTCTAATTTAGTGTTAATTCAATCTTGTTGGTCTTGTCTAGTAGAAGATCTTCTTTTCTAGCATGTTATCCTTGATTGTCTACCAAGTGTGCAAAAAGGATATTATTTTAGGTATTTATTATTATTAGTTTCTAATTTTATAGGTGTTTTAAAAAAGTTTTATGACTTTATTACCTCATTTAATCATCCATTACCCCCATAAGTATCAAATACCTTCTTGAATTTAACAAATGAAACATTGATGTAACAATGCATCTTGAGTTGTGAGTTGTGTGTAAGAAAATAGTTATTTATATTTAAGTAGTATATATTTATTATAATAGGAGGATATTAAAAAAAATTCATCACCTTTTAGTTTTCTTAGTTTTTTTCTTAACCCTTTTCATCCACAAGTTGATAGGTAATAAAGTGCTTCAAAGAGTGCATTAAGGGGACTATCCCTTCTAGAGATTCATCTCTTAAAATTTTCACCCACTACAAGAGGGATGTTTCCATTGTGACACTTGGATGAGGAGAGATAGGAATATATTCATGGGTACAAATCCAAGTGTCAATAATTTTTGGCATGCCTGGTAGGACTCTAAGTCCTATAAGATTATCCAAGATTGGTGTTGGTCTTGGCATAGTTACAACTACAAGAGCATCTACATTCAGTACCTAGTGACTCCACTAATGTTTTAAAATCTTTTATTATTGATTAGTTCCTAACTTACATTCCAAAGGTGACCACTAGGTCTATTTTTGAAGGTATATCATTTGATTTTGTGTAATTACCTCTATATTCTGCTAAAAGGTTTAGGTTTATGAATATTCATACCTATTCAAGAGAGTTGTTATTTAAGAATTATAAGTTTTTATTTATTTAAATACCTAATACTCATAAGTCACATTCCAATATGAATATAAACCAAACTTTTGTATCCTTCACTAGATCATCTCTTTTGAATCTTTCCAAATATGACCAAATTCCAAGGACAACCCTTAAGAGTGTTCCATATTTTAGTGGAGAGGGTCCTATTATTGAGATTTAACATATTATAAACATATAAAACCTCTATAGTATCCATAATATCATTAAATATAATGTAGATATTATGTTTTTGGCATTGTCCTTCAAAGGAAAAATTTTGGATTAGTATGGGACTCTACCTAAAAATTCTATTGGTTCATGGGATGAACTAGGAGATCTATTG
Organism: Torreya grandis; assembly: GCA_037957365.1. NCBI lineage: Eukaryota > Viridiplantae > Streptophyta > Pinopsida > Cupressales > Taxaceae > Torreya > Torreya grandis. The sequence goes on from JARHVA010008734.1 coordinate 270,365, forward strand.
ACTAAGAGTTTTGGAGAAAAGAGTGATCATATGTATCTATTTTATAAATTTACCACTATAAAGAGGACACCACAATATTTTATGCAATAATTCAACACTAGATTTCAAAAACCATGGGATAGGATCCCAACCCTTGTGAGACCTATTCTGAACTATGCATTCTTGTAATATCTAAAAGCATTGAATAATGATGTATCTATTATGATGTAATCTATGGGTGGGAATAAAATCCATAATACCTATGAGATAGCCGTAAATTATGATAATTTTATTGTTCAAGTGGGGAAAATTGCTCCTAGGCTACTAATACCACTATTCCCTAATTTGCAACCTCTTAGCCAAGTTGCATTGCCCACTTTAGATCCTTTGCCTAGTCAAGAAAGGTCTACCATTTCACCTTAAAATTAGATCCATGAATTTAAAATCATGCTCCAAATTGTCAACAATGATTTGGTTTCCATCAAAAGGCAACAAACCTAAGGTTATGGGCCATACCAAACCTACAATCAGTTTGGACAAACCAATAGATCTCCTTTTCAAAGTAATATGCAAGGACAAGGTCAAATTACTCATTTTATGCCTTATAAAATCTACAATAATAATTCTTCCTCATCTTATAAATGCCTTATTCCCACCCAAAACATCTTGGTTCAATAATATCCATGCTATCCATCTTTTGAGCAAAATCAAGAACAAGTTGCTTATGTAAATGAAATGCACAATCAAACCATGGAAATGAAAGGCAATAAAGCTTCACAAGACCCAATATTTAAGGGATAAATACAAATTTTAATGGATAATGTTCAACCACATTCTGATTCTACCTCATAAATCATTTGTAGGGAGAGTTTTGTGATATTAATCACTTGTGTAATTCAAGCAATATGAATACTAGTGTTACCTTTAACACTAGGTCTAAGAAAAGGGATATTGAAGATAAAAAAGGAGAAACTGAAGGACCTATTTTGGTCCCCAAATAATATATAATGGTGAGTGTGTCAAATTATACTCATAGAGTGCAATATGGTTAGAAGTTTCAAAATGTAAAGACAGCTCCTATTCACCCACCTTCATAAGCTACATCACAAGGAGTTAGTATTTTTAAGGAGACCCCAAAGGTGAAAAATTATTCCATTAATTTTTTGTATTATATGAATAATCTACACATGAACATATCATTTTGGTATTATTTGACAATAATAGGGTAGAAATATATGCTCCAAAAGGAATTATAAGGATTAGGTATGCATGTTGGCTCATCTAAAAATGAAAATGTTGTCCTAGTTAATGGAACTCAACCTATAGGTGTTCAAGAGAAGAATAATGAAAAAAATACTAATTTCTACATATATATAATCATTTTTTATTTATTGGTTCATAATTTCATCATAGATAGTGGGGATATTACTTCATTTATACCCAAGTGTATAGTGGATAAACTAGGCCTCAAATATGAGATAATGACTAAAGGAGTCTTAAAATTTGATGGATCACCAGCAAATAATTTGGGGTAGTTAAATATTTGAATTTGATCCTACATGATTTTAATACCTTTTATATTCTCCATGATGTGGTTGTGGTAGATTTAACTCCATACTTTCTCCTTTGCTTGTCAAGAGAGTTTATAGCTAAGATAGGTAGATACTTGGCAACCAATTGGTCTTACATGGTGTTTATGACAAAGTATGGTACTAAGGTAAATATTTAATTATAACGTATTCATCATAATCACTTTGACCCTTACACACCTAAAGTGGTAAATTTCAACTATGCCATCATTGATGAAGAAAAACTCCACATAAATCAATCTCCAACATCTTCCTTTGAAGGAGTTTTTTATTTATACTTAGATGAATGGAGAGATGAATATTATGAACAATGTCCTTAAAAATTCATGGAGGAATATTATCTTGGGTTGTATTTTATGTATGAGGAGGACTCTTTCATTCCAAATTTGATGAAACCATGTGAAGATATAAATAGTTTATGGCAGCTTTTCTTTGATGGTTCAAGAAGCAATATTGGGGAAGGTGGTGGAACAATGTTGGTTTATCCCTCTAAGTAAAGGTACTATTCCAATTTTAAATTTAAATTTTATTTTAATTATAATGTGATATAATATGAGGCCCTCATTCATGGCCTTGAATGGGCTAGGAAAAGAGGTATTAAAGAGTTAAAGTGTATGGTGATAGTGAACTTGTTGTGAAAGATGTTAGAGGATAGAATTTGAATAAAAAATCCTTAATTAAGTCTTATAATCATAGAGTGTGGGATCTTGTGGAGTATTTTCAATCTTTAAACATCACATCCATCTCAGGAGAGGACAACAAACACATTGATAGGATGGCATAAATTGGAGATCAGTTTGATGTTCTAAAAGGTATAAAAGAGGATAAGAACCATCCACATATTAAGGAAATTGTAAGACCCTCCATGCTATAAAATGTCACTAATTTATAATTGTTTGATAGTGATAAAAAAATATCACTTTTTTTACAAGAGGAGGTTGAGTTTTCTACCAATAATTAGTCCAAACTATAGTAGCAATATGGAAGGAAAATTCCTAAAGGTCTAGTCACTCTTGAGAACATATTCAATGATGATGAGGAACTAAAGAAAGAGAAGGTAAGCATGTCTACCAAGAAAGAGAACTATGAGAAATTACAAATCTTCAAGGACAAGTTGTTTTCACTTGGAAAGGTATGTACTAGTGAAGATAAGAATGCTTTTGTTGAGTTATGCAAGGATTTTTATGATGTCTTTGAATGGAAGTAGAGTGACTTGAAAGGCTTTGACCTAAACTTAACTCAAAATAACATAGAGCTAGATGAAAATTCCAATCTTATAAATCAAATAAAAATTCCAATAAATCCTAAGATTTATCCCCTCATGAAGAAGGAACTCACTAAGTTGATCGAGTCCAAAATCATATTTCTTATTAAGCATTCATCTTGGTTGGAAAAATTAGTCCCTATTACGAAGAAGAATGGAGAGATAAGGTTGTGTGTTGATTTTATGGAATTTAATAGAGTTTAATTGAAGGATCATTATCCCCTCTCTTCTATGGAACAAATTTTTCAAGTTATGGTAGGTAGTGAAAGGCTTTCTCTCTTGATGGGTATTCCTGATATAATCAAATTTTGTTGAAGAAAAGTGACCAATATAAAACAACCTTTAATACTAAATGGGGTACATGTTATTATATTAAAATTACTTTTGGATTTTCTAATGCTAGATCTATATGTCAACATGTAATGGATATGTATTTTCAAGGACTAATCAATGATATTATGTTGGTATATCTTGATGATGTAACAATTTTCTCCAAGGATGTAAAAGATCACTTGAATCACCTAAGATAGATTTTTGAGAGGTATAGAAATTTTAGAATTATTTCAACCCAAATAAATGTTTTTTTTTTCCATTAAGGCAAACTCTTAGGAAACATTGTCTCTAATAAGAGCTTATCCATAGATCCTGAAAGGGTGAGTGCCATCTTGGCATTGTCTTTGCCTAAACACAAGAAAGGTTTCCAAAGTTTCTTTAGGAAAATCAATTTAATAAGGAGAGTAATTATTTATTTTAATAATATTTTCAATCCTATAACCTCTATGCTAATTAAGGATTACGTTTTTACTTGGAGTAGAAGAAGGAAGGAGAGTTTTGAGGAGATTAAACAAGCCATTACCTAAGCTCCTACTCTTGCAAGTCCTAATTTATCAAAGGATTTCAACTTGTATGCCTTTGGGAATGAAAAAGTGATCTTTGAAATGATTACTTAATTAAATGAGGAAAATTTAGAGCAACCTATTTCCTTATTTAGTCAAATTTTGGAAGGCTATGAGGTAAGATACACCTATATTGAGAAGCAAGTACTTTCAATTGTTACGAGTATAAAGAAGTTTAGTCATATGTTATATAATAACAATATTCACATATTCTTACCTTATCCTAGAGTCAAATACTTCCTTTTTAGTATATATTTGAATGAAAAGAGGACTGGTTTGATCATAAAAGTGATGGAGTGTGATGTAGAAATCAAGATAACCAAGCTAGTGAAAGGGAAAGGGTTATGTGAGCATCTTGATTTAGATTTGAAGGAGGAAAAAGAGGTTCTTTTGACACTCCATGATGACCCTATGATAGTTTAACCTTCATCAATGAGACGTTGGAAACAAGATATGACCCATTTTCTTCAAACTGATGAGTGTCCAAAAGGCCTAAATAGAGCTAGAAGAAGGTACTTTAGATTGTAATCTATTCCTTATATACTTATTGATGGAGTATTATTTAGAATGGACTTGATAGGTGTGTTATTAAGGTGTATTGAATAATATTATATTTATAAAGTACTATTTAAGTTTCATTATGGACCAGCTGGTGGTCACTTTGCTCTAAGAACCATAACTACTAAGATTATGAGGGATGGATACTTTTGGCCTAATCTATTCAAAGAAAACCATGCTTGGGTAAGTAAGTTCCCAAAATTTGCTCTATTTTATGGTATACAAAATTTCATTCCCTTTCATCTTCATCTAATTCAATTTGATGCACCCTTTATGTAATGGGGTTTAGATTTCATAGGCCTAATCAGTCCACCTTCTAGTGCTAGTCACAAGTGGGTGTTGACTACTACAGATTACTTTACAAGATGGGTGGAGGTTTTATCTCTCAATGAAATAAATTAAAACTTAGTTCTTGACTATTATGAATGTATAATAACAAATTTTGGGGCTCATTTAATAATAATTTCATATAATGCATTGGCTTTTCTTGGAACAAGGATAAATGAATGGGCTTTGAAGCATGGCATATATCTTAGCACCTGCTCCAACTATTACCCATAAGGGAATGGCATATCTAGGTCCAGTAATAATAATATAATTAGAATCATAAAGAGGATAGTGGAGGAAAATCAAAGGACTTTGCATTCCAAATAGAAGACAACCCTTTGGGCTGATAGGATCACACCAAAAAGATCTATTGGAAATTCAAAATACACACTTGTTTATGGGATAAAATCTAGACTACCTATTTAAATTGAGTTGACAATCTTATACCTCACTTATAAATTATAATTTATGGATAATGAAAGCATAAAATTCATGTTATGTGAGTTGATTGAGCTTTAGGAGATAAGATATCAAGCAATGCAAACTATGAGAGCTCACCAAGAACAAACAAAGAGATACTTTGGTAATAAATCCATTCCAAGAATTTTCAAGGAGGGAGACATTGTCCTAAAGTGGGATGAATATAGATATAAACTTGGAATACACAAAAAAAATTATGCTTTGTGGAGTGTCCCATATGTGATAACATAATGCAAGCAACACAATGCTTTCCAACTCTTAAGGTTGGATAGAGAGGAGCTTCATATCCCAGTCAATGAGATATATCTCAAACATTTTTTTTAAACTTTTCCTCTTTCCTTGTACATATTTTCTTTCTTTCCTTGTGTTTCCTAATTTCTTATGCACATGTGTGAGTTTTTTTCTTGTCTCTTGCTTTGTTTTGTGTCTTGCCTTGTCTTGATTTTATTGGTGTGGTATGTTTGATTTATGTTTGTTTTTAATAAATTCCTTGATATTTATCTTCAAGAATGCATTGACTCCATTGAACCTTAGTATCATAAGGCTATTTATCCTTAGTATAGTAGGCATACTACCTCTATGAGTCATAATTTTATTGACCAAATTTGACTTTTTGGTCAAATTTGGGCACCCCTAGGATTTTTTTATTTTAAACATTTTAATGGGTCCTAATATGTTGTCATAGGAAATATTACTTGTTATATGATGTCAATGGGTCATTAATGAAAATTTCACATTTAACAAGATGCCTAGGTGTCTTACCTTCGTGTAAAACTTCTAGGAGGTTATTAAGAGTGTCAAATATGTCAGTTACATCATAATATTATAGGTTCCCTAACTAAAATTACATAAATTAGTTAAAAAATAGAACTTGTAAGACACATAGGGAAGTGTGCCACATGTGAAAGATCATGTGCAGTATCCTAATATTTCTAAAACTAATATCCATGATTTTTATAAGAAGTGTCATTTTAAATCCAAAACTATTATTCAAATTTCTAGTTTTTCTAGACAAACTAAAGTGACCCTCAGGTTTTTGCTCGAGAAGCAAAAGTAATTTTAGGATAAATTATTTTGGGATATTATAGTGAAATATTATACCTTAATATTAATATATGGAGTTTTAATATTGGTAAACTATGCTTTATGAACCATTGCTAATAAGTTGATTGTGTGTTTTTACTAGTTATTTGGTTCACCCTATAGGTTTTGCTCCATTTCTACCAAATCCATATGAAATAGTTGTTGATGTTGGCTCTAGAGGATGTCTAATTCCTTATCACATGGTCTCCATTATTATTTTTTGTTACATGGTGTTTATATGAGTAATTTTCTTCATGTTACAAGAGGGTGACACCAGATGCAATTTCAATTAGAATACTTCTTGTTCTCTGAGTGTGTTCTCATGTAGGTGTATCAAACATCATAGAAATGTTTTTTTATAAGACTATATATCATGTGACCATAAATTTTCATGTTTTAACCTCACCATGTCACTCCTTGGATTTTTTGACAGCTTGTTCCCCTCCATGGTCAACTCCTTACACATTTCCAATTGTAGTCTCATATATGAATTGGTTCATCATGTCTATGATGTTGTAATGGAGATGTATTAGTTTATCCAATACTTGAATAGTTGAATGAGGTCATTTTTCATGTTTTATAAAGTGAAATTTTTTATCACATGCTCATATGCCATGACAAATGGCCACTTGGTGCATTTGTCTACTCTTTTTCACATATGTGCAGGTGTTTCCATGTTTTAATAGGTGTTTTGAAGCTGGTTCCAAGTTTAAAAAAATGGATACCACATGATTCAAGATTTAATATGGAATTTGGGTAGTTTTTAGCTAGTTCACCACCATGTTTACCTCATTTCTATGATATGCCCATATATTTTACCTAAAACATACACTTACAGGCCCTTGATGATGTCATGTTAGTGTAAGGGGAGATGGATATGTGTCATAACTATTTATTTTTGCTTAATTGAATTTGGGATTTCATAAAATTCATGTGATTCTCTTTTATATTCATGGTTCATAGTGTTCCACACCCCAATCCATTATTTTCTTCTCAAAATAACCTTCCACAAGTGGCTAAACATGAGTTCAGGTGTGTATAAAAGGGATAAATAAATTTCATACTTCCTTTTTTCATTTGCATGAAAATAAGGCCTTGAAAACCCCATATAAAACTAATAAAATACAAAGGAATCATGGAATCATGTTGGAAGGTCAAAGACTGAGTTTAGGGATGGAACCCTAAAAGAGCAAAATAGAGCTCCATGAGGTTTCATTTAACCTTTTAAAACATGTTTGTAAGGTGTTTTGAGACATATATAGGGTTGAACCTTATATCCATATCATATTACAAGGACCCTTCCAATTTTTATAAGGAAAGGACAAGGGGAAGGTGGTTTTGGAAAGCTTAAAAAGTACCTCAGAACACACTAAAACCAAGTAGTGAAGTCTATAGGGTTTTGGTCTAAATGAGGCTCCTCTTCAATAAACTTGGCATACCTTGAATAAGAATAATGATTGAATGAATATAAATGAAAAAAAATTCACATTAATTACTAAAGGATCATCTTTAGAGGTTTGAATATGGTTTCTACTCCTTACACACATACCTTATCCGTACACTACCTTAAAAATGCATCTACATCCAAAGTGGAGTTTCAAGCTTTAAAGAGGTCCCTTCTTGCATAGATGGAGGTTAGGTTATGTTAATGGTTTAAAAGGATAATTAGAAACTTTATCAAGGTCCCAATCCTTTTTATGATTAATTTTTTTTCAAGCCTATGAATACCTACAAGGGTTAATACATGCAAGATTTCTCAGTCCTATAGGTAGGGAAGACTAAATTTTGAGATAGGTTCCTTTAAATCCATTTACATGGGTTTTTATGTGAAGTGAAATGGTAATATGGATATAAATTATTTTTTAAATATGAAGTCTTAGAACATGCTCAAGTACTACTTAGGCATGGAGAATGGCCACCTATAAGAGTCAGATAGTTTTGGTGAAGAAGTAGTGAGTAGACATGTATTGTGATAGTGTTTAGCTATATGATGTGGGTTTATACTTGATTAAGTAGGTTGTGACATCAAAGGTGAAATTTATAAGGTTTTATCTATCACAATTACCTTAGCCAATCCTATGAATACCTATAGGTAGGACCAAGATGAAGTTATCCCATTCTTCAACTTAAATGGCATACAAATTGCCTAATGGTTGTTAAAGGAGTGATCACAGAGTTAATAAACTAATGTAAAGGCAAGGTAAGGTTAATAATGTTGTAAAATATCCTATTAAATACCTTAAATATGAAATTGATACCTACATCTAGCTCTTGGAGGAGGACTATCTCAGTCACCAGTTAAGAGATAATTAAGATACAAGAAGGAACTTGGCACTCTTAGGTGAGATGCCACTATAAAAAGGAAGTTTATTAATTTATGTGGTCTTATTTGGGTCTAAAAAAATCATGAAAAATATATTGGGAGCCTATGAAACCTATAAGAGTAAGCAAATATTGAGGTACCTCAGTCTTAGTCAGTAAGGTATAACTTGGCAAGGGTAAGTGAAGCATAGATTGTCTAAAAGTGAAAGGTAGGTTGAAATTATTATTATTATTATTATTATTATTATTATTATTATTACTATTATCATTATTATTATTATTATTATTATTATTATTATTATTATTATTATTATTATTATTATTATTATTATTGTTATTATTATTATTATAATATGATACAATATGTTCCCTAAAATTCTTAATAACTTGATAAGGTGACTAAATTCCCTTCCCACTTAGCAAATGGACAATAGCCCATACAAGCAAGTTAGGAAACCTCTTGGTTTAAAGGTTAAGCATGAAGAATATAAAGGAAGAAGTGTTATAGATGGTAATAAAAGATAAATAAGAGTGAAATGATAGTGATAAAATTTTTTAAGTAACTCAGAGGAATGGTACTATCTTGGATGAGTTACTACCAAGTGCTTTTGGAGAAACATGTAGGAAAATAAGGGGTTTTAGCCACTTTTTTGGACATATGGAGATGGTTTGGCATCCAAATCTTGGAATTAGGACAACAAATTTGGTAAAAATGGTAATTATGGATTTTTAAAAATTTAAAAATAGTAATTTTGATGCATTGGATAAGGGAAATACCTTTTTTTTTGTCTCAAAGATCAGCCACTCATGAAAATTAGAACTTTGACAAAATAGGTAAAGGGTGACAAAATGAGTAAAGTACTTAATATGAGGCCTTGGGATGTTCAAGTAACATTATAAGGTGTTTATTTAATATGTATGGATTCTTATGAACACTCACACAAGATCTAAACCCTTAGGATGACCTAATTGTTCATGCACATAGTCCTATTAGGCAATTTTCCACTAGGCCTAATTGGCAAAAGAGAGGAAAAGAGATGAAAGGAGTTTTTTATAGGTTATGTGATCACTTTTTGATTATTAATGAGGTGTGAACATGCATAATGAACCATAATAATCATTTTATATCAGCCTAAGTGATCCAAACTAGCACATGGTATGCCAAGCCCATTAGGACTTGAGGAGATTTATAACTAATTGGGGATCTACCTTCATTTCTAGTCCTTGATGAGATATCTATATGATTAGGTCATGTTTATGGAGTGAATTAAAACACGTATGATATTTTTTTATGCAAATAATATTGAAATAAGATTATTTTGTCATAGAGATAGCTCAAACATGCATGGAAGTTGAGAAACAAGATCGATAGGTCAACTTGCAAAGCTCATATCTTTGTTAAGGCTCTACATGGGAATAAAATGGGTTAGGGGGAGTTATATAGGGTCCTAAACAACAAATTTTTGGCATTATTTTGAAATTTCAAAATGCCATCTTTATGAACAATATTTAAGAGTAGAAAGCATTCTAAACTCCTAGTAAAACCCCTGGAGGAACCTAGTGAAGAAAATAAGCATGGAAAGCCATTAAAATGTCATAATTTAGCAATAAAATATATTTTAACATGTAAAAATATAACTCAATATCTCATCTATGAAAATTATCTATATGGAATTATATGGACAACATGAAAAATAAGTTTTTTCTCACCATTTTTATGTTTTTTATGTTCTAAGATGTTTCATAAATTGAAATTAAGTTTGATGGGAAGATAAATACATATCATAAATCCATATGGTCATTTTATTTTATGGAAAAACTTCTAAGTGTCCTAACTAGAGATCTCCTTTTAGCAATTCAAAATTGGCATAGTGAGCACAAGAGTGAAAAGTCTGGAAAACTCAAATGGATATATTTTTAAGGTGAATTTGAGAATTAAAAGAGCATGGATGGTATTTATAAGTTTAACTCACTCCATCCCATGGATTTTCATCAAAAATTGAAGGCATTTTTTAGTCCAAGTGTGAGTGGTGACTAAAATAAGGAATTTTCTAGATTGTAAATAGTGATTGCTTCATTATAAGAGTTTCCAAAGGAGTAAGAATGAAAAAAATGCATGGAATTGAATGCCTAAATTCCTTCCCTCTTATTACCATAATAATACCTATCCATAGTTAGTGGTGGGACATTCAAAGAGGTCCAAATGATGAATGTAGTTTTTTGAGCTAAGACAAGGAATTTTGAGACACTTTTCATCACTTTCATGAGTTATATGAACATTTGGACCTGGTAACATTTCATGGATCATTTAAAATATATTTAATATGAAATTTTAACTTCCTTTCTAAAATTTACATATGTACAAGTGACCTTTGGACTTCCCTTACCTTGTATCTCTCTCAAAAGCTATTAATATGGAATATATTGGCTCTTTTGAGTAGCCTCCAATGGTTGATGGTGAAAACCTAGCCAATTTTGTACTTTAAGGACTCTTAAAGGAATAAACAAGTGATTTACATACTTAAATATTGTGTAATTAAGTTTTAATAAAATCTTGTTGGTCTTGTCTAGTAGAATATCTTCTTTTCTAGCATATTATCCTTGATTATCTACCAAGTGTGCAAAAAGGATATTGTTTCAGGTCTTTTTTAGTATTATTTTATATGTTTATAGGTGTCTTTAAAGTGTTTTATGACTGTATTCCCTCATGGAATCATCCATTACCCTCCTAAGTATCAAATACCTTCTTGAAACTAACATATGAAATATTGATGGAACAATGCATCTTGAGTTATGAGTTGTGTGTAAGAAAAAGTGTTGTTTGTCTTTAAGTAGTATATATTCAATCAAATAGGATGATATTTAACATTGATGCATCACATTTTGGTTTTCTTAGTTATTTTTCATCTACAAGTTGATAGGTAAGAAAGTGCTTCAAAGAATGCATCAAGGGAACTAACCCTTCTAGAGATTCATCTCTCAAGATTGTCACCCATAGAAAGAGGGATGTTTCCATTATGCCACTGAGATAAGGAAAAATAAGCATCTCCTCAGGGGTGCAAATCCAAGTGTCGACAAAATCCTTGTTCATAGTGTATTTAAGAGCATTGATGAATGTAATTCTTATAGGAATTTCTTAAAAGTTCGGGTTGGTCCCCATTAACTTAGACAAGGTGGTGGTTCAATTAGATAAATTAGAGGTCAAGGTAGTAGGTGATATTTTGAATGTCCACATGTAATCAAAGGTTAGATCAAGGATTAATTAATTCATAGACATCTAGGTGGTAGATAGTCCTAAGGCATATGGAATTATCTTTAGTAGGGATTGGTCTAAAACCTTAAATAGGTACATGGCCACCAACTTATCTCATATGTGGTTACCCTAGAGAGGTGTATCCAATCAGATCATAGTGGATAGGAATCCATTAATAAAACATATGATAACTAAGTATAACACTATAAATGATAAAGTGAACCTAGTGTCCTCATACTTAGGGAGTTATATGCTAAGCACAAAATATATGAAATACAAATATCGAAATGAACTATATTTTCATGTTTATGATTCTTATTTGTATATGGGGCCCATTAAAAACAAGGCAATTGAGTAGGAATTATAATAATAAACCCACAAGGAAATATATACCTAGATTCATATAAGTTGAAATTCCCATACCAATAATTTGGTAGAGTATGAGGTGTTTATTCTAGATTGAAAGTTTGTATTAAAATCTAAGGTTAAAGAACTAAGAGTATTTAGTGATTCTAAGTTGGTATTTACCTAGGTTAAGAGAATACTCTAATTTAATTTTTCATACCTTCTAAATTATAAGCATAGAGATGGGACTTAATAGATATGTTCAATATATTCAATGTAATCCCTATCCCTAAGGAATAAAATCAAGTCACTAACTCACTAACATCCTCAGTTGTAAGCTTAACTCCCTTTGATGATGATGAATTGTAGGAGTTATCTATGGATCTGATCCCTTATCCCTATAAATAAAATGTAATGAATATTTAGTCTTTGAGGATGATCAACAAATTATCAATTTCTTAATAATGTTTGGGTATTTAAAACCTAGACAATTGATTAAGTGAATAGATATAAACTCCATAAGGACATGATTTTCAATATTTAGGGGCATGACATCTTGAGATAGATGATTTCAATAGAAAATGCATTTAATACATTCAACCTTGCACCCCAAATTAAGAATCCCAATTTTCAAAATCAAAAGTGTCAAACCATTAATCTTGATTATTCAGAGATATTCCAAACTATTAATTTAGGTCTTTATTGGACAAACCTAGAACTCAAGAAGTTCTAAAGTTACTATTAAAATATAAAGATGTGATTTCTTGGGCCTATCAAGACTTTTTCTCTCAATTTCCATTCATTTTTATTTCAATTTGAGAAACTAATAATAAGGGTGTGGTAGAAGAACCTATTTGTTTATGTATGCATGATCTAGATGATCGTGAAGATCTCCTCTTTGTCTTGGGAAGAATGACCTATAAATAAGAAAGAACTCATACAAAGGGGTTTTTAGATGGGTATTAAGATGGATTTCCTAGCATGATCTAGATCCAAGAAGCTTGAGCTTAATAGGAGGCTATCAATCCACACTCTTAAAAAAACTAAGTTGAAAGAAATGATGATAAAGTACTTAAATCAAACCAAAAAAAATACTAAAAGGAAATGCAAGAAGAAATAAATGTTTATTAAAATAAATAGACTAATTAAGTAAATATTAGGTCAATATTAATGATATTAGGTCAGGTTGGGTTCAAAAAGTATGTGAGGTCTTTGTGAATAGGAAAGAGACTAAAATTATAATATGGATAAGGATTGGTGGGTGGAAATAACTTGTTAATTCCTACTATAGTGACCATCGATCGTTAGGGTGATTTTTGGTGGTTATGTTGACCATTGGTAGTTTAAGGTGATTATCAGTAGACAGGGTGACTATCAACAATTCTTATGGATTCTGAAGGTGTTCAAAAAATAATCTAATTTAGATTACAAAAAGGGGTTAATAAGTGGTTTGGTATATGGCTAAGGTCTAAGGGTTAGGAGATAAGATAAAAAAAGGGTTTTTTTAGGTAGTGAAGCTAGAAACCAAAAAAATAAAACCTAAAATACAAAATATAACTAGTTCATTGCTTGATGGCTAATGGTTGATCCTAGATTAATTTTGGTAGAATAACGATACTTTGCCTCAAGAGAAATTTTGGTACAGATTCATGTCTTTATTATAGTTGTTAAATTACTAAAAGGAAGACCTGTTAGTTGATAGATTGATTACCTATGTACTATAATGCTTGATTATGGATTTGATTCATCCCTATTCACCTCATACTCTCCTCAATTTATAAGCAAAGGGAGATGGAGGTATAATGTTCCATTAGATATTAGGCTATTGATTTTAATGTATCATGATGTTCTTTAATGGTTCATGGTTGGTTTTTAGAGAATAAGTGCTCTTCAAAGGTTGGTTTTGGTTTGGTGGAGAAGGGTTATCTCCAAAAAGGTGGCACTAAGGTATTGGTGAAAAAAAAATTAAAATTGGGTTTCTTGACTATCGATGGTTAGGGGTCCAAAACTTGACCTTTGATGGTAACCATGACTATCGATAGTCAAGGTGAAACCCTAAAATGTCAAAGGATGAAAAGTGAAAAATATTTGTCATTTTCACTATTTACTTTTTGACTCTCTAACTCCTATGCATTAAAAATTTTGGCATTTTTTGAAAGGGTGATGATGAGTAGTTGGTGATAGGTTGAGAAATTAATTGGTTGACTAGTGTGATATTTGTGTTGAGTTAAGCATGGGACTAAGGATACAAGGTAGATAGGGATGTGGTAGAGCAATAAGACATAGGATTCCTCCTCAATGATGGTTGAGGAACAAGGTAGGTGATACCTTAAATCATTTAGATAGGTTGATTTGGTCATTTATTAGTTGGATTTTGTTAGCTTATTTTTTATTTGGGGAGGGTTTGGGGGTTTTCCCTAGTTTTTAGGTTTGGGTGTGTTCTAATTGAATTTTGTGGGTGAAAAGTAGAACTGGTAAGGTATGTAAGTTATGGGTAGGGTAGAGAACCTAGTTAACTTAATTAGTTTTTAAAAAAGGGGGTGGTTTGATGGTTTTGGGTAGGTATGGTAGGGTGTTTGCCATTGACAGTCACACATAGTGACCATCAATAGTCATACCCAACCATCTATAGTCAAAGACAAAGTTTTATATATTGATAAAAAGGTTAATTTAGGTTGATAAATAGGTTTATTTATGTTGATATAAAAATAATAGGTGTTATTAGGTAGGATAAATAAGTTTAAAAAGGGGGAAATCCATGGGAAAAATAGTAAATAAAAAACTAAGTGTATTCATTAATGATTTTTACAGGCATAGGACCAGATCAAGATGCAAGATTAGGTTCCTTAAATCTTTATGTAGATCCATTAGTGGATGACTAATGATTATTGGACATAGATGGAGGTTAGGCTCGGTGTAATGATGCACTTCTAGTACATGTTGTGAGATACAGTGATGATCATGACCCTTATCAAGAGATGGGATATATCCATGAACACCTTTCTCCTACTAATGGGTGAGATGACCATCCTACTAGAGTATGTACATAAGATTACATAGCTACCCATTTAGGGAGAGCCAATATATCATATTGAGAGTGAGGAGAGAGATGATCATATGGATCTCTTATATGGTGAGGATTGAGCCTTGGCCAGGTGACATACTAGAGGATTCATCTATAGGCCATTGTATCAGAGGACTAAAGATGATAGGAGGTTGATGATGATGATGATAATGATGATGATGATGGTAGTATCATGTTTTTCATTTCTAGATTCGATCAATGGGTGATTTCCATATCTATTACTAGGAGTTTTGGTGGAGATGTTGCTTATTTAGATAGTTTTTGGGTGGGCGCTTATTTTGTTGGTATATATCTATAAGGAGATATAAGGGTTATAAGTGCATAGGAGATATGGTATAAGCATGGGTCTTTTGATTCATTATTGGTCTTATGAGTATATCTAGGTTTTGAGACTGATGGGGCTACGATGGGAGGGGTACACCTAGATGGACTTTAGGGTATGTTTCATGTAGTGGAGGAATGATTATGAAATCATAGGAGTTGGATGAGGTGCTTGAGATATTTATTGGTTTAAGGAGGCATTATAGGCCCTAGTGGTTGGAGATGTGGTTTAGAGGCCATATGTCAGCTTCCTAAGGTGGGCCCACTATACTTTGCACATTTTATTAATGTAGAGCTATAGGTGTATTTTTTGGAGGAGAGAGGATGAGATTGAGCTCATCCTTATTGATAGAGTTTTTAGGTAGTTTGTCTTGGTATAGGGGATTATGGGTCCATTCTTGAGGTTTAGGAAGGAGGATGCCAAGTTTTTGCTACTAGTGCCATAGCCAGTAGAGGTCATTCTTGATCATGAGGAGTTTCCCATTAGATTAAAGATAAATTATGTAGGTTATGTTGATGGCTATGTGGCATGGTAATATTTTATCTATACATTTATGGATTTTGGATAGGATGATGGGGTTAGGTAGCCCATGGATGTGGATCTAGATGGTAGGGGTCCATAGGTACATGTATAAAGAGGTGACCTTGATGGATAGGCAAGAATGGCATTAGCTACTACACAGACATAGATCACAAATTTACAAGGTTAGGTGGCCAAATTATAGGGCCAAGTTATGACATTATAGGGTTAGGTTTTCACTATGATGGGGGAGAGGGACTAGGCCAAGAATTCACTAGCTTGGTGACCTAGGAGAGGGAAACTTTGAGATAGAGAGGAAGAGTAGCTATAGTACCAGTATAACCACTAGGGAATATCCCTATGGCATGGTACTCAACCATAGTTGAGGAGTTGCATTATTATGAGGTCATAGTTCTGACATATTATTCATAAGATCCTTGATGGGGTTTGTATAGAGCCATCTTAACAGGTGGTGTAGGTGTAGCAATTCTGAGTTAGTTGGCTAATTTAGTGGGTGGATAGGCATGCACCTTAGGTGGGTAGGCACTAGATGGAAGTGATTACCTAGGGTCATAAGATATTATATTTATATATGTATATGATTTTGATACCAGCCTATGAGCTAATGTAATGAGATGTATATTTGTTTTGAGACTCATAGGCATAGGATATTATATTAATTACATGTACTATTTGATGTTAATGAGACATGATGCATATGATGTGATGATATATATAATTTTATGTTTTATGGTTCATGGTTTTTGTGTTTATAGTTATTATGATTATACTTATGACATGTAGACTCACTAGCTTAGGCATGCGATGATTATGGATAATGTTTATGATGAGTAGTTATACATGATTATGATAATGTGATGGTTTGTTTTATGCATGGTTATGATGTTTATGATTATGGTTCTATATATGGTTATGATGATGTGGTTTATGTTATTTATGATGATGTGATGCTATGATGATGTGATTTATACGTGATTATGATTTATTCTTTGTTTTACACATGGATATGATGTTTATGATTATAGATGTAACATGGTTTATCATTATGCTTATGATCATGATGTTTTGATTATGGTTATGGTTCTTATATTTTATAGTTATGATTTTTGATGCATAGTTATTTTGTTTGTTGATGGAACATAAAGTAAGTTTAGATAACTAAATGTGGGAAAAGAGATAAAAAATCATGAGACCGAGGTCTAAGTGAATAGATGAAACAATTAGGAGAAGATAAGGAGGAGGCATGATGATTTCTCATTAATAAGGATTAAAAAAACCAAATTTAGATTGTCCTAATGAACATAATCCCTTTGAATGCTTCAAATTGGCATATGTTAGTTGAAAAAAAGGTGTCCTGATCACATTGTGTCAAGTAAGCTCAAGGTCCCTTGATTTGTAGATGATACATAGGGGAGATAAATGATAGGTGGTGTTTAGGGTAGTGTAATTTCTTGAGGTTTGGTTTGACCCTTATATAAGTTTCCTAAGAACCACAATAGACAATTCCATGTGTGAAGCAAGGTGTATATTGATTAATGTGGGAAGTCTACTAATGCTATATATGAAAGCTA
Source organism: Torreya grandis (assembly GCA_037957365.1). NCBI lineage: Eukaryota > Viridiplantae > Streptophyta > Pinopsida > Cupressales > Taxaceae > Torreya > Torreya grandis. The sequence goes on from JARHVA010008734.1 coordinate 287,979, forward strand.
AGTGCAGTTTCTTGGGATAGCTTGAATTAATTTTGATATAGGGTATTTTATTAATTTATTCTTATAGATTTTTGAGGTTGATTGATGTGGGAAGATTCAAATTATTTCTTTGACAAAATTAACTTAGCCATTCTTCAAGGGAGTTGTCCAAGTTTGATCTTGTTTATTTTGGTAGTTGTCCTTCAAGGGAATATCCTATCTTTTTAAACAATATTAAATTTTGGGTAGTTGTCCTTCAAGTGAATATCCTATCTTTTTAAACAATTTTAAATTTTGGGTAGTTGTCCTTCAAGGGAACATTCTACATGCTATAAATATGTGACCCAAGTGATATTTAGGTATGCAAAATTATTTTGATTCTAGTTTTAACATGCACAAGTCTATATAGGCTTAGAGGTTTACCTTTATGAGGGAAAAACCTACAGCACAAGAGGTTAATGATTGATGAAATGGGTGGTTTGAGAAATAATGGCCATGATATTTTGTCTAATTAGGGACAAAAATTATCTATGAGAACCATGACATGGGTAGAGCTATGGTACTAATATTGAGGATTGAGATATGACTATGATAGTTAATCACATGGCTCTATATTGTAATCAATTTTCCTCAAAGGAATAGGATGAGGGAATGAGGAAGTTGAAAATATTGTAAATCAAGGGAAAAGATTAAATTAGACAAAAATATGAGTTTGATTCCTTGTTTAACAAAAGAAAGGATGTAGATACGAAGCATTTAGAGGCTCAGGTTCTAGTTTGCCTTCAAGAGAGGATAAATGATAAGCTCCTGATCCATACTTGTGGGTTATGATGTAGGGTCCAAGCTAATTGAAAGAAAAATTTCTTCACTTTATTTTCTCCATATTGGTTATATTTTGATTTTCCTTCAGGATGAGGTTTCTAATGTTGAATTCCTATTCTTTCACATGCATATTATAATCACACTTAATTCATTATTGGTAGACATAAAAGTGGTTAAGCACTATTAGGTAATGTTCATCAAGTAGCTCAAGTCATGCTAGACACTCTTGATAATATTTTCTCTCAAAAATGATGTCTTACAAGGATATGTGAATATAGGTAATCTAGACTTCAAGATGCAAAACCACCTTTGCTTTAAATACTAGAGAGAAAGGGTAGCACCTGTAGAGGTTTGAATGCTAGTGTAATAGCCCAAAAAGTGAAAGGGATGTTCAAATTCCAATCATGCACAAAAGCATTGACCACTTTGGTTAACATCCTATTGAGGGTTTTTTTATAGGATTCCACCTATCCATTTGTTTATGGATGGTAAGGTGAGGAGAAGCTTAACTTGATGCCAAATGCATCACAAAGACCTTTGACTTCCTTATTTTTGAAATATTTTCCATTATCAGTGATGATATTATAGGGAACACCAAAATGACTGATGATATGATAATTGATGAAGTCAATAATATTCTCTACTTTGGTTGAGATGAGGGGAATATCCTCCACCCATTTGGTGAAATACTTAGTGGTAGTGATAATGTAGTGGTGCCACTATGTAGAATGAGTATTTATTTACCCAATGAGATTTAGTCCCCATTGTGATAAGGGCTGAAATTCCTTAGATACTTTAATGCCATAGGCTAGCATAAGATGTAAATTGGCATGTTGTTGACATTTAACACACTTTTTCACATAATTACAATAATCTTGGTTGAGGGTGGGCCAATAGTAGCCAAGGTGAAGGATACATTTAGAAACAAGTAAACCACTAAAATGTCCCCCAAATATCTTGTCATGTGTTTCCTTGATAGCATGGGAAGCTTCATGGATAAAAAGGAAATGGATAAGGAGGATATTGAAACCATATTTGGAAAAGATTCCCCATAGTATGGTATAATGATAAGTACTATAAAAAAATGCTCTTTTAGTATTCTGAGAGAGGTTGGGAGGCATGATGCCAAAGTTGAGATAGTCAAATATCTACCCATACCAAAAGTTTGATGGAGATCCCTCCACATTATAAATTGTAGGGAGGTCAAATTGGGTATAAGAGGGTGTGATAAAATGATGAATGGTGTCAAAGAGCTTAGGAAGTGGTAGGCTAAGAGGGTAACTAAGATGCAAGGGAAGCCATTGTATCTATAAACTTGTTAGTAGATCATGGAACAAATTAGATAAGGTAATGATCAAATGATGCTAAGAGTACATCTACTAGTTATTTTTATTTTTGAAAGACATCATTTTTACATTGGTAGGATCCATTGACCTGGTTGACCATAAGTTAGGAATCACCAATGATAGTGATTATCTTAACTCCCAAGGATAGAGTAGTTTGGAGATATATTACTAGGGATTCATACTCAACCATGTTGTTGGCACACTCAAAATCAAGTTTAAAAGAGGGGAAGTAGTTTTCCACTTAGGGGAATGAGAAAAACTCTATCACCCCCACCTCATTGTTACTTTGGGCAATGAAAGACCATGGTAATTTGGTAGGTGATATCCTCTTAAGAAAGAGTTATGATGGACTCATCTAGAAATATAATAAGAAGTGGTTTGTTATTTGGAAAAGGAGATTTAACCAATTTATCATTGATGACTTGACCCTTAATTAAATTATACTAAAATAACTCAAGGTCAAACTTAGTTAGAAACATGAGCCACTTAGCCATATGTTGGTTTTGGTATGGTTTAGAGTGCATGTAATTAAATGGGTCAATGTTAGTGATGATAAATGTTTTGTGAGTGAAGAGGTGATGATAAAGTTTGGAAGCCACAAATACTAAGGCAATGTAATGATTCTTAGTGTGGGTGTACCAAGTCTCATACTCTATAAGTGTTTGACTTATATAGCAGACAACTTTCTCTTTATTTTATTCATCATGATGAGTGAGAATTTCTCATAAGATATAGTGGAAGATATATAAATATAAAAGGTTTGGTCCTCTTTATGAGGGATAAGAATGGGTGGAGAAAGGAGGTACTCTTTGAGTGAATCAAAGGCTTGTTAACAATCCTTAGTCCACTTAAAAGATGTATCTTTCTTGAGAAGATGGTGAAAGGGTTGTAATCTATCTGATAATTAAGAGATGAAAGGAAGGATGCATTAGAGATTCCCCTATAGGTTTTAGAGTTACTTAAGGTGGATTACAGTTAGCATGTCAAGGATCACTCTGACTTTGGTAGGTTCTACTTTGATTCCTTTAAGAGAGATGATAAATCCAATGATATTTCCAAATAAGACCACAAAAACATATTTCTTTGGGTTGAGTTAGACATGAAAATGGATTAGGAACTCAAAGATAATTTTGAGAACTTATAAATGATCCTATTTATATTTGTGTTTCCCAAGGAGATCATCTACATAGTCCTCTATGATTTTATGGATGAGATCATGGAAGATGTAGGTCATCACACACTAGTAGTTTGCCCCAACATTATTTAAACCAAATGGAATGACCTTGTAGTAAAAATTTCCCCATGGAGTGATGAAATAAGTATTATGATGATCTTCAAGGGCAATCAAGATCTGATTATATCTTGAGAAACTATCCATGATGGATAACATCTCATATCCAACTTTAAGATCAACAAGTTGGTCAATACTATGCAAATGGAAGTCATCCTTTAGACAAGTAAGGTTGAGGTCAAAAAATTCAATATAGAGGTGAAGTCCCCCTATGGGATTGGTAATAGGAATTGGGGATAGTCCATGGGTTAGATGAATTTGATAGATAAAATGCATTTAAGCTCTTTTTTGACTAAAAGGGTGATATGAGGGTGCATCTTGTGAATCTTTTGGCTAACATGCTTAGCACTAAGATGAATGATGATGTTGTGGAGAGCAATGGAAGGGTCAATCCTAGGCATATCTTGATAGGACCAATAAAATTTTATGCTTCAATCATGAAAGATAGAAGGGTAATCTTGTTGCTCTAAAGAATCTAAGGATTGACCAATATTTACAATGTGAGGGTTATCCTAAGTACCCAAGTTAACATTGATAGTGGATTCATTGAGCATGGTTTGGTTTTTAGGAGGAATGGATTTATGGATATAAGAATCCCCTAAACCAAGATAAGTGACAATTGAATCATCATCCTAGAGTTGTATAGTGTAGATGGTAATAAAATTGTTTTCTACCATTTTAGGATGAATCAAAGGAAAGGTTTTAGTTTAACCATCCTTTTGATAGGTTAGGAGGCCCAAACTAATGATATTAACTAAAAAAGTTAGAAGGGATGGTTATAAAATCCTTAAACTTTGAAAGAGATGGGATTGGTGTTGATGGGATGTCTTCCTCAATAGTGGTGATGGGTTTGGGTGAATTGGTGGATTATTATAGTGGTATGAACCCAAGGTCAAATAGATCATGAGGTTTCTAGGTTTTGATCAAAGGTAACTTGTGGGGTCCATGTTCATAATGGTTGAGGTCGAATCCCTTCCAGGCACACTTATGAAGGTATAATTTGGAAAATTTTGGTTTGTCTAGATAGGAAAAATTAGAGGTAAATGGTTGGATAGAAGAGGTGGTGGAGGAAGTGAGAATCAGATGATTGAGTCTCTCATAGATGAAGTTGGTTTGGTGGCTAGGAAGCCCAAAATGAATGATGGTTCTAATATCAGGATCATAACTAGGATCATGGTCAATATTCCCATACTCTTGTGGATTAGGGAATGAATCCAAGGTGAAAAGATGATACTCTCCCAAGGAGATAAGTTGTAACATAGGTTCCAAGGGGTCCTCTATGGGGATCCAAGAACAAGGGATAGATGAGATAGTTGAATCTTCATAGATGGTAGGGGTAGAGTTGTTGGTTGGTGGTAAGGTGGATGACTAAGGAAAAATAATGTCATTGGGTTAATATGTCATGTTTTAATATGTAAAAATACTAGGGTCAACTTGTATAGTGATTATTTGATCCTCATGTTTAAACTTGACACATTGATAGAAGGTGGATGGGACACAACTCATGGCTAAAATCAGAGGGAATCCAATCAATACATCATATTAGAACTTTCCTTATACAATGTAAAATATCTCTAGAAGAGTGTAAGGTCCCAAAAAGATGTGGAGGATGACTATTACTAAAGTTGTGGCCATAGTATCATTAAAATAATAGAGGACTACTAAGGTTTCTAACATGATATTCTTTGGTAGTTGGATTTGGTCATAAGCATGGGAGGATATAATGTTAGTACTAGATCCCCTATAAATCATCACTCTTTTGATGTAGGTTTGATTGATGTATAAAGTGATGAAGAGAGGATGACCAAGATATTCAAGATGAACAAAAGGTATTTTTGAATCCTTAAATGTGACAAGGGTGGAAATTTGAAGAGCTCTAACAAAGTCTGTAAGAGGCTAAGGGTCTTTAGGTTGGACCTCTATAGATTACATAGATTATATTAGTACTTGGTGGTGATGGGGTGAGGTGTTGATTAGTTTATATAAGATCATCTTCATTTGTGTTTTGTGAATATATTTTATAAATACTCATTAGATAGATTCAAAAGGGTTGGAGGTAAGGGCACCTAAAATGGATATTTTGGGTTTTGATGAAAGTGAAGGTGAAGGTGTTTAAGTGTAATTTAAAGGTTGAGGGGTAGAAGGATATGTATATATAATGGACACTTTTTCCTTACCCTTATCTTTTTATTGGGCCTAATATTAGGTGATGATATGGATAGTGTGGATGAGGGGAAGTGTTAGGCTAGAAGGTTGCTTCGGTTCTTCCTCACTCTTGGGTGAGAGTATGGGAGTGGATGAGTTTTGGGTAGGTTCATTTAGTGGTTGGGTTGGTAATGGGATTAAGATAGGTTCATATAATAATAGGTCATCTTCATCAAATAATTTATGGACAAATGCTTAGAGATATATGTAATTCATTATGTCATATCTAGGTGTCCTATGGTATGCGTAGATTAAACTATCATTTAACCAAGATGGTTTTGGCTTAGAAGGGTCAAAGGGTATGATAGGTGGTAGGCTTAAGGAAGAATTTTGTAACAACATTTATAATGTGGTCAAATAATATTTGGACAAAGGTGTTATGGGTGATTGGCCTTTTGTTTTTGGGGTGGGAACCAATGTAGAAGTAGGCTTTACTATGGGAGTTATAGGTGGTAGAATGGTTTTGGTAGGTGGGTTTGGTTTGGTTTATTTGGTGTTGAGTGGTTTCAAGTTATAGGATTTAAAGGTGAAATATTTGGAGGTTGGTGATTAATATGATGATGGTTTAGAGATAGGTGGGAAGGTAGAGGTAAATATTTAGGTTTAAAATGATGAGGAGTTTGATGTTCTTGAGGGTGTAGGTAAAGGTAATATAAAAGGAGGAACTTTAATTTGGGTAGTTTTATTAGAGTACACCTTCTTGGTAGAAATATGAGATCCTAGGATGGAATAAGGATGAGGTCTTAAGATAGAAGGTAAGAGGGAAGGGGGAGGTATGGTTTTGGTTTTAGGTGGGAGTTTGGGTGGTTCCACCTTCTTGGTTGGTTTGGTTAAGGTTTTCTTTGGTGGAATATATCAGGTTAGGTCTAAATTTAAAAATGGGTGGATAATGCTAGGAGTAGGAAGTATCCCTAAGTTCTTGATGGGTTTTGTTAAATAGGTGTAAGGTGATTTGATAATTTTGGATAGAGATGGTTTGGATGGTTCCCCCATGGTTTTGGAGGGAGAGGTGTTTGATGAAGGGATTGAGGTGATGATAGGTTTAATGGTGGATGAAATTGAGGTTAAAGTATCATGATTTTTTTGATAGAGGAGCCCAATATTATGCCAAAATTTGGATCAATCTATATTGGGTTGAAAATAAAATTCTAGGCTTTGGACTAGTCTAGAGAAGGGTTTATAAACTAGTTTAGTTCCTCAGGCATCAGATTCAAAGATTAGTCCCATAGGTTGAGGTGATGGAACTATTTATTCACCCTTGTCCTTGATGGAATATTCCAAGATTTGGGAAGATGTTTCCTCTAGGGAGGGAGTAAGTAAAGTAATCTCTCCTTGTGGAATGGTTTCCAAAGAGAGAGATGGTGATTCTATGATGGAGGAGGAAGTTGTGATGGAAATGATTGTCTCCTTTGGTATTTATATCAAAGGAGAGGTGGGTAAGTTGGCTGCCTCATCTTGTGTAGGAGTAGAGGTGGTTGATTCCTTTATTTTAGTATCCAAAGAAATGGAGGGTGATTTTTCCACTTCAATAAGTGGAGTGGAGGAAGAGGTAGTTGAGGTAATGGTTTCCTCAATGATAGGTTCACTAATAATAACATTGACCATATGGACCTCATGATCATTATATTATTTTAATTTATTTTCATTATTTTTGATAGAAGGGGCATGATTTGGAAAAGGTTATCGAAAGATGTCAAATGACCGATTCAGGGGTACATTGGGATTGCCTAATGCAAGTTTTCCCTTATCAATCAAGTTTTGAATAATGGTTTTGAAGGTGTTACACCTAATAATTTCATGTCAAATGACATGGTGGAAATAACATATATCATTCTCATTGTACCAACCAAGTAAGGGTGAGAATCATCAAATTATAGAGGACCCTTGATAGGGGGAAGCTGTATGATGTTGGTTTTGATCAACCTATCTAAAATTGAATCATATGACTCCCCTAATAGAGTGTATTATTTTAGGGTAGCTTGATTTTATTTTGGGTTTATTAATGGGAGGTTTTAGAGGAGCTGGTTTGGTTGAAAACTGGAGGTGTATCGATTTTAAGGTCAATTATGTTTATGGCTACCATTGGTTTGGTGTTTGGGTAGTTAGATTGGTTAGTGGTTTTGGATGGGGAAGGTTCATTAGATTTTAAGCTAGAGATTTAATTTCTTAGTTTCAACTTCCCCTCATCGATGGGTTTGATTTCTAGTTTGTGTGCCATGGTGAAAGCCTCATCAAAGGTTTTGAAGGTTTGAACCTATAGAGTGGTGGTAATGTGTTTGGTACAAGCCTGAGAGAAAATTTCAATCAACTTGGGTTGAGGAAAAGGTAAAGAGATCTAGTTGATAAGACCTCTCCTTTGAGATGAAAAATTGGTATTTGATTCATCATCAAACTGCTTGATGGAGTAGAGGTCAGTGATGGAGAACTTCTTAGATATATTGATCAAAAAGTGGTCTAAAAAGATTTGGGCAAGTTGGGAAAAGGAAAATATGTAGTGCTTGGTGAGAGAACTATACCAATCCAATGCTAGTATAGATAAAGACATAGGAAAGGTGTGAAAGAGAATAGCATCATCATAGGCAATCAAGTAGCAAGAATGCCGAAACACTCTTAAATGTTATTGGGGGTCCTCCTTAATTTGGAATTTATAAAATTTGGGTTATTCCTATTGAAGAGGGTAAGGTTAGATAGGTAAGAATGGGTGAATATGTTTTTTATAGATTTTATCATAATATAAGAGGTTGTGAGCCCCAAATATAGATGACTCTATGTTGGTCATTTTGTCCTTCAACAGTTTGACCAAATCTATTTGGGGTGGGTAGCTCCATAATTGTATGGAAAGTTTTGCTAAGGTTGGGTGGATGTAATATATATATATATATATATATATATATATATATATATATAATTGTTACAAAGTTGAGATGATGTCACATGATAGTATATGGTCATTAAAGGTTATGATGATGCCACATAAGGGTTGATGGGCACAAAAGGTTGGGTATAATATGGAGCTACATATCCTTGTAGATCAAAAACATAGTGTGGGTAGGGTGTCATTGGTATTTGTTGAGGGATTAATGTGGCTTGGTTGGTAGATATGATAAAATTGGTAGATTAGGGAATTGATAAATATTGGGTTAAAGGTGTGTTATGGTTAGTTGGTCGGGGGTGAGTGGTAACCCTAGTACTGATAGGTGGAAGGGTAAAAGGTATAGAAATCACCACACTTTGAAGTGGGATGGATATTGGTAGGTTGGTAGTGATAAGGTGAATAGTATTAATATGGGTAGAATAGTTACCCATAGTAGATGGAGTAAGGGTAAGGTTTCCCCTATGTTAGAGGAGTTGTTGGTTGGTGTAGGGGGTGTTTGGTTATTATTTGGGTGATTTGATTGAGTTTGGGTGAAGGTAGTAGGTTGATTATTGGTGGAGGAAGTAGCTTGAGTCGTCATAAGTTGGGTAGAGGTAGTGGAAACCATAATATGGGGAGGCATCCCATAAGGTGGATCACTAGGAGGAACTAAAGTAGTGGGGGTGTAGTGAGAAAGGGTGTTGAGGTAATGTTAGAGGGCCATGGGGTTATTATCAAGGAAGGTGGTGAAATTTTCATCACCTTGGGAAACTAACTAGGTCATGGTAGGGGGTTAGAAGGATGAGGAGAACCCTCAACATCCGAAGTATACTCTATGGAGGAAGAAGAAGAGAAAGGTGGATCTTGGTTGGTTTGATTCCTCAACTATTATCTAGTAAAGACCATTTGAGAAAAAGAAAGAAATAAAGGAAAGCTCACAACTCAAACACAAAGCAAACAAAATAGAAAGATCTCAAATCAACCAAACATACACTAGAGTGCATTTAAAATCCTAGGATACCTTTTATCTTAGTTTTGGCTTATGTCTTAGTTGAAAAGTGTGAAAAAGAAATTAGTTTGTAAAATAGGTACTAAAAAAGAAATCTATGGTTGGTTTCAGGTGTTCAAGGCTCTCAAAAGGATCTATATTGGAAATCAATATGTGGTTTGGTATTGGGGCCTACCCCCTCACTTTACACACCGTAGTGATAAGGGTGTCAAGTGATTGGCTAGTATATAATAATTTTTAGAGAGCTGATTTTTTGTTCTCTTCTTGATAATGACTTCCAAGTAAGATAGCTAAAGGGTGAAGGTGAGCCACTAGGAGATGAAACCCTAGTCGGGCCTTATGTCAATTCTTGTGATGTTTAATTAATTTAAGTAGTTTGGTATAGTTTGTGATAAATAAGTGAAGCTATTATTGATTACTTTGCTTTTAATTTAACTAAATGACCAAAGCATATAATAAGGAAGAAAAGGACACCTAGATGCTACTACGTCCCACTGAGCATGCTAGAATGTTTTTCTCAATTTATGTTCATTTCTATTTCAACAAGAAGTAAGAAACTAGTAATAAGGGTGTGGTAGAAGAACTTGTTTGTTTATACATGCATGATCTAGATGATCATGAAGATCTCCTCTTTACCTTAGGAAGAATTACCTATAGATAAAAAATTACCCATGTAAAGGGGTTGTTAGATGGGTAACAAGGTGGATTTACTAGTGTGAGCTAGATCCAAGAAACATAAGCTTACTAGGATGTTGTCCATCCACACTCTTAAACTAGTTAAGTTGAAAGAAATGATGATAAATTACTTGTATCAAATGGCAATAAATATTGAAAGGAAATACAAGAAGAAATAAATTCTTGGTAAAGGAAATAGACTAATTAAGTAAATAGTGGGTCAATATTAATGTTAAAGAGGTCAAGCTGGGTTCAAAAAGTAGGTGAGGTATTTATGAATAGGCAAGGACAAAAATAGTGGAATTTGGCTGAGGGTAGGTAGGTGTAAATAAATTGTTATTATTTTATACCATAGTGACAATTGATGGTCAGGGTGACCATCAATGGTTATGTTGATTTTTAATGATTGGGTGACCATCGATAGTTAAAGGTGACCATCAGTAGTCAAGGTGATCATCGATGGTTCTTGTGGATTCTAAAGGTATTTAAAAAAGAGTTTGATTTATATTATATAAAGGGGTCAATAAGTGATTTGGAATCTGGTTAAAGTCCATGGGTTAGTAAATAATATGTAAAAAGGTTTGATTTGGGTAGGGAAATTAGAAACCAAATAAATAAAATATAAAATATAAAATGTATCTAGTTTGTTGCTTAATGGTTGATGGTTGATCCAGGAATAGTTTTGGCAAAGTAACGGTACTTTACCTTGAGATTAATTTTGGTATAGGTTTAGGTCTTTATTATCTTTATTGAATTGTTGGAAGGAAGACCTACTGGTTGATATCTTGATTACCTATGTGCTAGAATTCTTGATTATAGATTCGATTCATCCCCATTCACCTCTTACTCCCCTCCTTTTATAGGCAAAGGGAGATGGAGGTAAAAGGTTTCATTAGAGGTTAGGCTATTTATTTTGATGCATCATGATGTGTTAGAAATATGTAAGGAAAATATATTAAATTATGCCATGTTATCTTATACACAATTGGTGTTGTGTTTGTTTAGGTGGGGAAGGTACCTAATCATCAGTGGTCAAGGTGATTGTCAATGGTTGAGTGTCAAAGGTTAAGTTGGGTAAAAGGGGTGGGTTTAGTTAGTTATTCAAATTGACCATGGTTAGGTTTGGTTAGGGGCTAAAGGTTCAAATTAGTCCCAAGGGGGTCCTAATGTGATTCAGGGGTGTTTTGACATTTGTAACTATAGTGTCAAAAATTATAGTGTCTACAAAGACATCAAAGTCTTTGACCTAAAGGTAATACTCATGCCATCCCATTAAAACTAGGATAAAAGCCATTTAGGTTGAGGTAGAGGCATGTGAACCCACTCATACAACCTTTAATACATAAAGAGGTTCACAAATTACTCTCAATTGGAATAATCTTCTTATCAAATCATTATACCTAGGTGTCCAACCTGGTACTCATGCACAAAAATAATGGATATAACCATTTATGCATAGATTTGTGAAATCTAGATCAAACTTAAAATAAATACTACATGTTACCTTCCCTTGATGAAGTGATCCAAATGGTGAGTGTATCCTAGGTGATGTCCTTCTTAGATGTATTATTGTAATATAATTAGGTCTTGGTCAATTTAGAGGACTGGGATAAAATTGTGTTCACCACCAAATGGGGTATGTTTGCCTACAAAAAAATGTCATTTGGATTGATCAATACCAAAGCAACATTTTAAATGGCTATGAATTTTGATTTTGAAGTTTTAATTTTCAAATTCATAATAATTTACATGGATTATTTAACTATGTTCATAAAATATAGGTCAAATCACATTTGCCATTTGTATAAGGTATTCCATAATGCAAGAGGTATGGCATGTCTTTAAACCCTTAGAAGAGTGTGTTCAATGTTACCAAAGTTAATCTTCTTATTCATATCATCACGAAGGAAGGTATTTCCATTGACCCTAAAAGAGATTATGTGATTTCCAAATTTCCTCTACTTAACAACAAGAGAGAGTTAAAATATTTTTTGGGGAAAAATAATTTTGTTCGTAAGTTCATTTTTATATTTACTAAAATTGTAAAGCCTCATAATGTTATGTTGAAATAGGATGAAAAAGTGGAGTGGCATGTCAAATATAATGAATATTTATAAGATATAAAATATTCTATCATGTAAGCACCTATGTTGATGAACCTAGACTATATGAAGGATTTATACATTTATCCTTTTTCCTCTGAGCACACCGTTGCTACAAGTCACACAAATATTGGATGGAAGAGAACGCCTTGTTATTTTTATGAGCACCAATCTCAAAGATGAAAAAATAATATATTCCACCTTGGTGAATCATTCCTATGTTCTTGGTAAAGTTTTAAAAAAGTTCCAACATTAGATTCTCAATAATAAGGTACATATAATCATGTTAGACACATTCATCAATCAAATATTGGGTAAAAATAAAATGGGTGATTATAGAGGTAGATAGATGACCAAGTTTCAATAGTATGATCTAGAAATAAAACCTAACAAGTTGGTTAGATGGTATTTCCTTACTCAATTAGTAACTAAAGTTGATCCAAAGTTCTTTGTACATTAGTTAGACTAGGATATAACACTATAGCAAGATTGGTAAAACCTAATCATACATTACCTACTCTAAGGGAACACACCTCTTAGGCTAAATTAAATGTATAAAATATACCTCAGATTGAAGATAGCACATTATATGCTAAATAAATAAGTTGTATTTAGGAAAAAACATAAAAGGTGTCTATATCAAATGCTTATCAAAAGCTAAAGCTAAATCAATAATGGTGAATTTCCATGAGAAGGTGGGTGTTGGCCATATATAAGTGAATATAACAACACATAAGATACTTTGGGTAGGATAATATAGGCCTACCCTAATAAAATATGTCCATGCTCATGTTAGGACATGCCACTAGTGCTAAAATTTGATAAAAGAGAAACCCATGATGCAATGTTGTTACAACTGATTATAGATATAATGCCATTCACCTAATGAGTAGTGGATTTTGTGGGGGTAATTAAACCCAACTCCTTAGCAAGCCTTAAGTTTGTTTTCATAGCCACATATTACTACACAAGATGGACTAAGGTAGTGGTAAAAAATAAAATCACTACAATCAAAGTCATAAAATTCATCAAGAATAATATAATGACTTGATTTAGAACCCCTATCTCATTGTTTTGTGATAATGGTCCCACTTTCTAATCCATATAGTTCACTAAATGTGTTTATAACAAAAGTATCACTTTGATATTATCATCCAATAAATAACTACAAGTGAATACATTAGTATATTTGATTAACAAAAACATGATTGATGTCATTATTAAGTCAACAAAGAAGAAACCCTGGGAATGACATTTAGTGTTAAAATTTTCTCTATGGGTTGACTGCACTAGATATAATTAGGCACTTAAAATCTCACCATTTATATTACTCTATGGATTGGATCTAGTCCTACCAATTATGCTTAGACTCCCTACCTATAATTTTATGTATCAGTATAGGGAAGATGATGACAAAGTGAACTCTAGGATCTTAGTAATTGTCTAGTTAGAAGAATCCTATGATGAATTCTTATTAAACTTCAACAAACATTATGGAACTATCAAGTGATGGTTTTTAAAAAATTCCAATGTTAAATCCTTTAGTATTATTTATTTATTATTATTGTGGGATAAAGCCCATGAAAATAAGGTCCAACATGCCAATTATGATCATCTCTTGATCAGACCCTAAAAGATAGTTAACATGCTTAGGTAGAATGTGTTATACTTCAAAGACTTTGAGAGCAAAAACCTCCCACTACTTTTGAATGCACATTTATTGAAATATTTATTCTCGATTGCCCCTTCTAATGTAATTTTAGAGTGATTTAAATGGATATGTTAATGTACATATTAGACTAATTTGCTTTTAGTTGTGTTTACTTTTGGTTTTTGTTTTAGGTTATTTATTTGTCTTTTTCCAACCTTGCCCTAATTTATACATTTGAAGGGTTATGTGATTCATGAGAAGGAATTGAGCTAAAAAAAGGGTAATAACCAATATAAAGAGTGATAAGTTATAGCTCGGCCTTTATAAACTTATAGGGTGATCTTTAACTTTGACAAAAAAATCAAATATTATGATTATTCATTTACTTTTTAGACCTTGAAGGCTAATGATTTATGAAAAAACAAGTGGATTATAGAATAGATGCATTTTCCAATACACGATGTTGAGTTCAACATGCCCTATTTCCTAAAAAATGGGGACCCTATGAAACTATGGATCATTTACCCTAGGACACACCTTATCATTGATTCCACATGATAGAAAACCTTTTGTATGACTTTAAAAGTTTAAAATTCATGTTGGTCCATGACAAATTTTAATGGGTATAGTTTAATAATGTTTCATTAATGTTTGATTCATTAGTTTTATAATTGTCTAATTTGTTTTAAAGTTCTCTTGTAAAGGGTTATAATTTGAATAACCAGGGTATGGTCCCTAAAATTCAATCAAAATTACTTAATTAAGGTTTTTGAATCATAGTATCACTTTGGCTATGTCAAAAAACATATTCAATACTTTGACATACCTTTATTCTAAGTTTTTTTTAAAAGGGTCTGAGTCAAATTTTGTACTTAAGGTTTATGAATTTGGACTTGCCCCTTTTTATTTAGCATGCAATTCACTAACTTTCACATTCTCTCATTTATATAGAAATTTGATGCCAACTCAGCCTCAATTAACACATGGAAGTATCACATGCATTGGTCACTTAGTCATATAATGTTCAAGACTTATTCATGCACATTGTATCTTTTATAAATAATCATAGCCTATTAACCCAATAAAATCATGCCATTTGGTACTAATCATGGTGTTTCAAGTTCAAAATAAAGTTAGAAAAATGTATAAGACCTAATGATCTAATTGCATCATTCCACTTGGCACTTAGTTGTGGTATTCTAAGGATCCTACTATTTTTTCAAGTCTTATAACCAAGCGACCCAATAGGAATGTTCCAAATGTCATTTAATCACTACATTTCATCATATAAAGAAGACTGACCTAATAAGGGCATGCCACATGGTTCCTAGTCATAGCCTTTTGATACCTTGATTGATTTCAAGAGTCCTATGATAAATTAATCCAATCTCATCATGCCACTTGGCACTCCATCATGCCATTCATGCCTCCCAAATTTAAGGTGTAATGTTCAATATCTCAATGCTATGATTGCATAAATAGAAGACACCTAGTAACCAGTCACTTAAAACTTGATATCTAGATGCTATGTGGAAGCCACCAAGTAGCATGAACTAATAAGATGATGAAAAGTGGACCCCTTACCTCATAATGATTAAAGTAAATCATAGAACCTATTAAAGAGTGATCCAATCAAAAAATTACATGTGGTTAAGTGTCTTAGTAGTTGGGTCCATTAAAAGTTTCATATAACAAAGCCATGAGATAGGATGAGCCAATGAGATCTTATCACTTGGAAATATAGTAGAGGTCATGAGGCCACATCATCCCAAAATAAAATGGGATGATTTATTTAACATCAAAAGTAGGAGTGATCCAATCATAAGGTGACACTTGGCAAATTATCATGCAACCCACCTAGATATCCAAATATTCAAAATAGAAGGCTAAAGTGCATGAAAAGGCACCAACTGTCAATCACATGTCAAGTATGACACCTAGGTGGTGCATATCTATCCATAAATTTATAGTTGTTGGTGAAAATTAAATGCTTATAGGGATCATTTTAGTAGTTATAAATCCAAATCACTTTAGGGAAAAGTCAATCATATAATGAAAGTCCATGTGGATAAACCAAGAGCAATGATTAGCTGAGTCCTCAAAGTGATTTTTGAAGCTGTTATTAAAGAGCCACCTTATATTTAAGTCAAATCAAGTTAAAAATACTTTCCATATATGATTCATATCTTTTATTTAAAAATTCTAAAAAATCCATATTTTAAAGCTTTTTGTCTCAAGGATTTGTATTCACATTTTTTATCTACTAAAGAACTCTAAAGTGTTCTATGTTATTATCTAAAACCCTCATGCATTATTTATCCATTAGAACAATACATGAGTTTATTAGTTATAAAATCAAAATCGTGGCCTAATCTATAACATTTGGATCCACCAAGCCAAAACAAGCTACATTCCTCTATTCATATGGAATGTATGTCATCTTTTGAGGCACTAGTTTTAATTTTGTTACACCAACCACTGAAGACAGACCTATAGACATAGACAATGATGATGATGAAGGATTCAATGATTCAAAATATAGGTTAGATGTATTGACACTCAAGTCTACAAGATTGCACAAGGCTACATCCAACCTAGAGGTACTCCCCTATGTGGAAAAGACTATAGACATAGATAGTGATGATGATGAAGGATTCAATAATTCAAAATATAGGTTAGATATATTGACACTCAAGTCTACAATATTGTATAAGGCTACATCCAACCTAGAGGTACTCCCCTATGTGGACTTGGTCTACCAGATGTTTCTCTAGTCTATGTGTGTTGATAATTTGATCAAGTATTTTAATTTGGGTAATGACATTGATTTCATATCCAAGATAGCCTTTAAATTTTATTATGTTTTACCTAGACTAGAGATTGCTTAAAATCAATAAACTATCACCCAATGGCTTAAAACACACAACATCAAAGAAGTTTTGAGGGACTACATAAAAAACAATGGGAGTTTCATTTACAAATCCAAGATCAACTATATCCCCATCACCCAATTCAATAAGGGGGTAAGAATGGGGATGATTATGATGAACAACTTACATGGAGTTGAGGACATAGGCCACATAGATGAGAAATGGGTTTCACTTTTATCCATGATTATTGATGATGTCAGGACTCCCCCTCTGGGAGAAATCATTTCCTATAACTTGGAAACATAGATTAGGAAGGTCATGGAAAAATAAGGATATCTTTTCTATATGATGTCCTACTTAGTTGATGCCATCTATGCTACCCAAAAGTTCCCCCAATTCACTAATTGGGACCCAAACCTAAACTGGATTATGTCTCATATCTTGTCAAAGGTAATAATTTACAAGTAAAATTAATAAATTTGAGCCATTTCTAAGCATTTATATCTATTAGTGTATAGGGACATCCATGAGAGGCATATGCCTATGCTATCTAAATAAATTAGGAAAACACTCAATATATTGGGATTATATTGGTACTATCTAGACTATATGGTAATAAAGGTGCTATGAATCAAGATATCCCCCTTTAAGATACCCACCATAGTGCCAAACAAGTTGGTTAAATAATAGATTGCCTTCCAGCTACTCACAAGAGTAGATGGATTGTGCAAGAATAAGAAAATAGGTCTAGTTCATCCTCAATTATCCAACATTGGCTAGTTTAAAATTGAAAAATTGAACTTAGTCATGTATTCCACCAACCAAATACCTACCTTTGGTTTCAAAAATGATTCCAATGGGGAACGTGACCCTACACATTTAAAATTCAATCACTGCATCAAGCATAGGGTGTCTCTAAGTATCACATACCATCATGAGCCTAAAGATGAAAACCAGTTCTACATCAATGTAACTAATGACATAGAGGTGAAGTAGAGACTAAAGGTTGTTGATATCCCATAGGTAAAAGGAAGGTAGGATGATGTAGGGTTTTACCATATTTTTAAACATCAAGATACTCAAGCAGAAACATCAACATCTATAGTCCATGCTATTAGTAATGAGAAGGAGGGGTTGACTAGCCCATAACTAAGTTGGAAAATATTATAGGCATTATCTTCTACTTTAGAGAATGGAGGAGATGATATAGGAATGTAAACTGAGTATTCTTTTATTTCAATAGTGGCATCTAGTATCCCATCCCAAGCATAAAACATTATTTCAATGGAGGCAATAGTTACACCAACTCTAGCACTAATAACCTTATCATTAGGATTTCATCCCCAACTTCCTAATGGAGTCAAACCAATTATAATAGGTCAGGTACATATCTATCTACCTCCTTCATTCTCTTATATACAACCCTTTAACATATCTGGTGAACATGTAACTCCAAACCATGTGTACTTCTTACCCTATAGGCCTATCACTAGACCTGTAATTAGGATTGTGACCATGTCATTACCAATAGCAACCCCTTCATCATACCATCCACTTTTAGGGTATCTATAACAACTAATTTGACTCTAGTTTTGCCTAGACCTATGCCTATACTAGGTCCCCAATTTCCAAAGAAGAGGCCCACCATTTTCATTCTCCAAGCTCCCCTATTCATAACTATTACTTCAACTAGCACTAGTTCCTATTTTTCCTCTAGAATGACACTATACACTTCATATCTCATCTCTACATTTCTCTTAGTCACATCCACATTACCTCTTAAACATCTTCTTTCTTAAGGATGACACTGGATTAATAATTACCACAATCTGCATAGCCTCTGAGTGGTTATTTAGATAAAATAAATTTATTTAGGTACGATGGAGAAATAATATTTGGTAATAATAGGACCTCCATAGGTCACATTATAATTTGAAAAAAAAGATATATTAATGAAGATATTGACCAAGAGGAAGGTCACCCATCTTGACCAAACCATTGTGTATGATTCAGAGGAGAATTTGTTTAAGTTAACCAAGAAGAAGAGAACAAATCTAAGTCAATATAAATAGTATGATGAGGAACCCTTATTATCTTTAAAAGCATAAAATGATGTGGTTTTTTAATTAATAAAAGGAGTATAGTAGAGAGAAACTGACCTAGAGTAGAAACATAGAGTTATATTGCCAAAGGAGACCATAACTAAGGTATAATGGGTTGTGGGAGAGATGTTCGACGTGTTAAACACCTTAGCCTAATACAAGGTAAAGTAAGATGAAATATACAATAAGATCCTCAAGATAGAAGCTGCATATGGGGCATATGACAATAAGATAATCAACTTGGTGAAATAAATTAGGATCAAGAATTTTAAAGATTTAAATCTAATCCCATTGGAGGAATTGAGCATTACTTAGTCTTATATAATTGGCAAAAGGAAATCATTGAACTAGTGGATTGATGAAATGAGATCCATGGGCCAATCTCTCACCCAATAGGGTGATAGAGTCATAACTTTGCTGAAGGATGCTGAGATCACACACCTTGACAACAAGGATGGTTCCATTATTAGTAAAGATGAATTTAGGGTCCAATTGTAGAACTTCATTATAAACTTCAAAAAGTAGGCCATGTCTAGAGAAGTAACCTTTGGGATATAGATGGTAGATTTACCAACATCTAATAATTAGAGGATAGAAAAGGCTATGGTAATTAATGAATTTATAGGACCTATCCTAAGAAAACATGATGCAATGGTATGAATTAAAATCATGTTACTAAATAAACCTATTATCAATCTAAAACTGATCTATAATGACTATAGGAGATGCTCGAAATCATTGAGAGGGAAAATAGAAGCTAAAAATCAAGCAAACAACAAACCATAAACCATCACCATAGGAACCTCTACCTCCTCAGCCCCTGTTGGGATATCTTCTTCTTCATTTAGAACTATCACTCCTTTAGTTGTTGTGGGTTCATGTTCATCTTCTTCTATGTTGGGAGCTTCATAATTGAGCACACCAGTAGGATCTCAATACATTACTTCAAGAATATGATAAACATCTATTGGGATTTCTCTTGATGAGAATCAGTCCTAATTCCCTTCAAATCCATTGTAAAATATTCCCCTATTTGAATAGGTAATATTCTCTAGTTTTAGGACATTAGGGACCTTATCCACTAATAGGTGTCATATATCTGATTCTTTTGTAACCATTTTAGGTATTAAAATGCCTATATATAGGGGGCCTCCCCCTTTATTGTACTTTAGAATAGAATTTTATGAGATTAATGCAAAGAGAAAAAATAACTCCTTTAAGTTGCTCATTGTTTTAATTATTTTCATATGTTCTTGTTTCTTAAATCTTTGGTAATAATACATGATTTCATTTCTTCAATGGTAAAATCTAACAGTATTTTTTTGAATGCATCTTGTTAGATTGTTCTTTTATCTATTCTAACAAAGTCTATTATATATGTTGTGTTTCATTTATATTCGGCAAATGAATGTGCTAAGATAAATTTATTATAGGTAATTATTTTAAAGCACACTTTTTAGATATATGCATTAAATTTACCTTATAATCCCCATTGCATTTATGATACTATGATTTTAGCACTATGATTTCATAGGTGTTAGTTTTATTTGCACTATTGTCAAAAGGAATTAAAAGAGATATATTGGTCTTTATTATTGCAAAGAAAACTTTCTTTTCTTCTCTACTCTACTTCATTTTTGAAATTTTTAACATGCATCACTTTAGATTAATGTTCACTATAAATATCCACTTATTTGTTTAAATTTTGGGCATATATTAGAAAATAAAAAAGCAATTTTACATCATAACACAATACAAAGAAATTTCAAATAGATTCTGTCACTACTAAGTTATTTTTGTCCCTACAGAAGGGTCTAATTATAGACTAAATGTGGTGGCCACATAATCATTATATTATAGCTAAATTAATCCCTAAGGTCTTCTAGTACCTGCTCTACAAATTGATAAATACTTTATTATTGTTTGTATTATATCCTTGACACAGATATACATGAATAGGAGAAAGTTGGTTGTAGAAGGAGGTCCCTTTATTTTTTTTGAGTATAAATTGTAGTGTATTTCATTTAATATAACATAATTTATTTAAATACACTAAGATTATGATAATCATTACATTTTATTCTCATTTTCTGTAATATCTTTGCAATCGTTGAAAGATCCCTACGAAAAGTGTTTATTCTAAAATATCCTTGAAATGTCAACTTACATCTAAAGATATTCTTGCATTGATCCTCCAATCTATTTAAATTTCATCTAAAAACATCTAAGATAGTCATGTCATTGAATTATTTAAGTAGATCAGGCTCTGTTTAGTCTATATTTACAAATTTCTACATGATTTGAACCAAGAACTTTTAGTTTGTGATAAATAAGTGTAAAGATTAGTGTCTAAATTGATTGTTTATGAAAGATCACTGAGAAAAGTCTTTAGAGGTCTAAATTGATTAAGTTCACATAGCATTAAGATATTATTTTTAAAAAAAATATTCTCTAAGACACTTTGATAGGCTTAATACACTAAAGGTTGCTGGAAACATCTTGTCTAACAATGATATTTGCATGTTAAACCAAGTTTCTAAAAAAAGTTTGTGAAGGATTCAAAGCTTTGAAATATCTAGATCAACAAAGGTAAAATAAGACCCCTTTACTCAAATTTGGACCCTTCTATGGGGGCTCTTTTTTTCTAATTTGAACAACCTTTACCTTCTTTTATGATATTTGATGAACCTTTGTAGCATTGTGAGTTTATGATATATATCCTTTGATTAACACCCTAGAGTTGCCTAGGATCTAGACCAAATCCCATTCTAAGACTAGAGTTCCCCTTGGATATTTAAAAAGCCATCACAAATATAGAGACAATAAAAGGACATGTAGGAGATCTAAATCCCACCCTACTTCTCTAGTAAGCTAACATCTATATCCTATGTTTTGCATCTAGCCAATCATGGCATGGTTAAGAGGATATTTCATAAACATGACCAACCCTATGCATGATTTGTTCCCATGAACCCCAAAAAAATACCTTCCTCTCTGCAATCCATTTGGGGGTATAAATATCAAGTAGAATATAAATTATTTCAAGGCATCCCTTAGGCTTCTAAATAGCATCTATGAAGATGTAGCCTACACACTCTTCCCATTCAACTTTAAGGAAACTACCTATGACTAGTTCCTTAATTTATTAGAGTATTTTATCACAAGATGGAACCAATCCAATGATATCTTCATCACAAAAATTTTAAGGGTCACTATTTCTAGGATCATTTACCAATAGTTCACCATCCTAAAGTGAGACTTGAATGAGACCATAAGAGCTTTTAACACTAAATTTAAAAATATGTAGAGCCTCACCACATATCCTTACTATCTTTTAAATGACCTAGCACTTGAAATTTACAAGAATTCCTTAGATTTAATGACTATTATCTTTCTATGTAGGTCCATGAACATCAATGTCCTACCACATGCATATATAGAGGCTATATTGATAAATAGATGCACCCATAAGGGCATCTTACCTTCACTATTCCAAACATCAACCCAACTTTGCCTACTCTAAATCTATTCCCTAATGTAAATTAAAATATGACTACATTAAATTAGATACATAACCTCAATCAATTACCATTAAATGATGTAGCTCCTAGACAAACAACTAAGATTCTTAAACCAGTCTAATGTTGGGGTTCATCCCTAAAATAATAGTCAAACTCTAGTCCCTATTAATAACTCTATTAGTCAAATCATTGTCCAAAACCTAGTCTAAAAAGTTAATCCTAACTCCTCAAAGAGAGACTTAGAAGAAATTCTACAGATGGTTCAAAAACTAGGTAGTGACTTTCTAAATTTATAAAGGAAAATGGGAAACATGGGGGAAGGTTCGAATAGAAATTACACATTTCAAAGGTAAAACAAACCTTTCAATATGTCTAATAATAATAACAATAATGAAACCCCATATAATAAGATGCTTAACATAATATATGTGAATTGGCCTTGCCTATTTGGTATAGGGTCCATAACATGACCCAACATAGAGAGTTAAACTACATAGAAAAGTTTAATGCTTTTGAGATGTTCTAAGGTGAGATGGAAAGTTATGATGCTATCCCAGATAATTAAGACAATCATGTAAATTTAGGAAAGACAAGAGCTCCTAATAATGGGTCAAACACCACCAAAATGGCCCTCATGGTCAAAACTTATGAGTTTCTTGACCAAGAAGAGAATGAGCCTAAAAGTAATATGGATGATATCCATGCTTTTCAATAATACTAGAAAATTAATTATGACTTGAGAAAAAAAATGAAAATGAATATGTAACAACTTCCACACCACCTAACAAAGTTTACACTCCCCCAAATCATAAAACTAGTAAAAATCCTCCTCCAAAGGGAAAGGATACTCAGTCAACTATAGAGTTGGCTATAACTGGATTCAAAGGTGGATACAACATTATGGAAGATATGAATAAAATCAAAGATAACATTAATTTTCATGAGCTTTCTCACATCACTAAGCAATGTGATCTACTATTTATATCATTAATTGAGAAATTAGATAAAGCTAAATCTAAATATATGAATACAAATGTGGTAATGTATAAAATCAAGGCTGAGGTCCCTCCATTCTTGTTAACTATTAGAATCTTTGGGAAGAATGTGCATAATTATTTCTTAATTCTTGATTATCTTCTAAAATAATCCCCATATATATTTTTGAAAATCTAGGAGTAACTCTGATCAAGTTTGATATGGTTTTTTATCTAATTAGATAAGTCAAAGGTTAAGGTGGTAGGATAACTATTGAATGTTTATATGCATCTAGTTTATGAACTCTAGATTCATCATTTTATTGACATTTAAGTTATAGAAATCCCAAAATCATATGGGATGTTATTAAGTAGAGATTAGGAAAAATCCTTGAATGGATATATGTCTACAAACTACTTGCATATATGGCTACCTTGGAGGGGTGTGCCTAATCAGATTTAAATCAAGTGAGAGATGAGGATGAAGTTCATGATAATGGAGTATAATGCCAAGAATTAGAAGGTGAAATTCCAATCCACCTACTAAGGCATATATGATCTTGATACTTTTATCTTGAATGAAGATATCCCTATGACCAATGATGAAGGGTTTTAGATGATTTACTTCAATAGTGTGAGAACCAATCAAGGCTCAGGGGTAGGTATCATGCTAACAAATATGATTGGTATGCAACACTTAGCATCTTATAGACTTTAATTTCCATGCACTAAAAATATTTTAGAATACAAGGTCTTAATATTATGACTTCAACTTGTCATCAAACATAAGGTAAGTAAATTATTAGTACATGGTGATTTAGAACTAGTCATTAAGCAGGTATGTAGTCAATACCAATGCAAGCTTTCTTATCTTAAGAAGTTAAAATTTAGAGTATGGGATTCAATCAAAAGTTTCAAAGAATTTAATAATGCTTTTGTACATAAGGATCAAAATCAAATGAAATATGTGTTGGATTTGACAATAGAAAATCTAGTCCCACATGAGGCCCTCAAATTACAAAAAATTATAGTCAAAATGATATCTTGCCCTTCTATCCCAAATAACATCAATCACTTCTAGGTGTTTGATGATGATAAGTAAATCATTGAATTCATGACTAGTTCTAGAGACTTTGAATCAAACATAATTGATGAATAAGGTGAAGAATATACAAAGGAGGTCAAGGCTAAAGATGATGGCAGAGTCCAATTGAGGAAGAATATAATTCCTAAGGTCATGGTCTCTTTATAAAGGATATTTGACCAAGACAAGACAATGAGTGATGCAAAATTTCCCAAAGTAAGTGCTAAGGATTATAAAAAAATTAATCTAGGCTTGTTGAGTAATCTCTAAAACACAAACATTAAGCTTATCTACACCAAGGAATAAATGGATGAGGCCACTATGATATTGTCTAGATTCAAGGACATCCTTGTATTGTCTTATGAATATCTCAAAATCTTGGACACCCAGGTCATCACTCATATGATCCCTTTTAAACAAGCATGCAAACCCTTCTGGTAAGTGAAAATACTTGTGATCCCTATTCTAGAGACTCTCATCTATAAGGAAGTAAATAAGATAGTTGATGTGAGGATAGTATTCCAAATTAGACACTCCACATGGGTGGCAAACCTAGTCCCAATCAGAAAGAAAAATGATAAAATTAGACTCTACATATAATTTTAAAATCTCAATATATCCTTAGAAAAGGATAATTACCCATTTACCTCTTTGGACAAATAAATTAAAATAGATAGTGACTCTCATATGATGTCTTTCTTAGATGGATTCTTTGGTTACAATTAAGTACTGGTCAACAAAGAATACGAGATAAAGACTGCCTTCACTTCCAAGTGGGGAATATTTACATACAAAAGGATGACTTTCAAACTCATCAATGCCAAGGTTACCTTCCAACATACTATGGACCATGCATTCCAAGGATTTATTGGTAAATACATCATTATCTACATGGATGACTTAACCATTTTCTCTAAGAATAGGAAAGATCACATGATGCACCTATAGCAAGTTTTGGAGAAATGTAGGGCGTTTGGTATCTCTCTAAACCCTAAGAAGAGTATCTTTTTCATAATCAAAGGTAATATCTTAGGACACATGATCATGAATGATGGTATGGATATCAACCCTAACATGATTAATGTTATTTTTAACAGTGATTTTCTTAATAGTAAAACATAATTAAAATCATTTTTCAAAAAAAATATCTTTATGCGTAAATTCATTTTAGGTCACAAAAATTATTATACCTCTAAATTCCATGTTGAAAAATGACATGAAAATTTATTGGAAATCTAAGTCTAGGAAATATTTCCAAGACATAAAAGAAGCCATAGTATAGGCACCCATTCTAATTAGCCTAGATTTTGGTAAATATTTATACCTTTATTCTTTTGCTTCTAACCACATGATTGTTGTTGTCTTAACATAGAAGGTAGATGATAAATAACATCTAGTCACCTTCTTGAGTACAAACTTAAAGGATGTAAAAATGAGAAACCTAGTCCTGAACAAGAAAAGATATACCTTGGTAAAGGCCATAAATAAGTTTAGACATTACATCCTCTGAATAAAACTCATGTCATTGTACCTAACCCCACCATTAAGCTTATGCTTAACTAGAATAAGTTAGGACAAAGATGAGGAAAATGGATGATTAAGCTCAAAGAATATGATATAGATATCAAGTTGGCCAAGATGGTATGGGTCCAAGGTTTAATTTAGTTAATCATCAAGACTAATATTTGAATTGACATTTTACAAGTATAAGTAGACTAGGTTTGAGGTGAGGATTGGTATAAGAATGTCATCTACTACATGTTAAATGACACTTTCCCACTGGAATTGAAAAGAGAAAAAATAAGAGCACTCAGGCTAAAAAGTTTATACTTATAATCAAAATAGGAGTGCTCAATAGAAGAAACTACAAAGGAATCTATTTAAGATGCATCTCCAAGAAGGAAGCTACAGATATAATCAACAACTTTCATGAAAAATTTGCATTCTTCAAGTAAAACCACTACCCAAAAACTACTTAGAGTAGGCTATTATTGGCCTACCATATTCAAATATGCACATGCTCATGTTCAATCATGCCATCAATGTCAAGTTTTTGATAGTAGGGAAGTAAGGGTAGCCATTCCTTTACAACTAGTGATTGAAACCAAGTCATTTTCATAATGGGGATTAGACTTCATTGGATTCATTAATCCTAACTCTTTGGTGGGCCATAAATTCATGCTAACATCCATTGACTATTACACTAGGTGGACTAAAGTAATTACAACTAAGAACTACAAGGAAATTGATGTCATTAAAATCTTAGAGAATAATATCACAACCAAATTTGGGATTCCTTTATCTCTGGTGTGTGATAATAGTCTAACATTTCAATCCATAAAATTTATAGAATGGGTTTATGATACCAAGATTATTGCCAAGTTTTCTTTAAATCACTATCTATAAGGGAATGGTGTTACAGAATTGACAAACAAGAACCTAATGAATGAAATAAAAAACTAAGGGAATAGTAGTCATTATTAAAATATTCTCTTTGTGTAGATCAAACTAGATATAATCAAAACTTAAAGTCATCTCCATTATTATTAGTGTATTGGTTATAACCAATATTTCCCATTACATTGTAGTTGCCCACTTATGAGTTCATGGATGAATATATGGATGATGATGAAATAATATAGTTTAGAATATTAAATATCATCTATATGGAAGATTTTAGAGATGAATCCCTTAATAATTGTAGAAAACACCAAGACATAGTCAAAAGGTGGTTTGATAAAAGGGTTTAAAGCCAACCAAGAAGATCATTTCTATATGATGTCTTACTTGGTTGATTCTATTTATGCTACCTAGAAGTTCCCCTAATTCACTAATTTAGGTGGACCATACCCCATGTCTTCTCAAAGGTAAGAATTTACAAGTACAAATAGGAGATGTGAGTTATTTTTGAGTAATTATATCTAGTAGTGTACAGGGCTATCCATGATAGGCCTATGCCGAGGCTATCTAAATAAATTAGACAAAACTCATCACATTGGGATTATATTATTACTATCCAAACTACATAGTAAAAGGGTGTTAGGAATCAAGACAACTTCCTTTAGATTTCCCACTATAGTGCTAGACAAGTTGGTTGAACAAGAGATTTATTTCCAGATACTCACAAAAGTAGATGGATTATGTAAGAATAAGAAAAGAGGATTGGTTCATCCTCAATTATCCAAAATTGGATAATTTAAAATTAAAAACTAGAACTCCATCATGGCTACCACCAAGAAAAGACCCACCTTTAGTTTGGAAAAGGATGCTGATAGGGAATGGGACCCTGCACATTTAAAATTCAATCATTACATTAAGCATAAGGTATCTTTGAGAATCACATACAATCATGATCCTAAAGATGAAGACTATTTTTACTTCAATTTAGTGAATGACATAAAAATGAATAAAATATTGAAGGTTACTAATATCACATAGGTAAAAATAAGGTTGGATGATATAATGTTTTACCAGGTTTTCAAACATCAAGATACTTAAGAAAAAACATCAGCATCTACAGTCCATGCTACTAGTACTAAGGAGGGGTTGAATTACCCACAACTTAGTTAGAGAATAATATAGGCATTATCTCCTACTTTGGATAAGGAAAGAGTTGACATAAGAAATCAAACTGAGTAAGCATTTATTTTAGGAGCAACATCTAGCATCCCATCCTAGGCATAAATCATTACTTGAGTGGATGTAGTAGTTACACCAAATCCATCACTAGTAACCTTAGCATCAAGATTACCTCCCTTGCTTCCTACCAGAGGGGAACCCATTATAATAGGTCAGGATCATGTCTTTCTACCTCCTTTATTATTTTATAAATAACCCTTGAATATATTTGGTGAACCCCCAATTCTAGACCATGTGAACCTCTTACCCTACAAGCCTCTCACCAGACCTGTAATTAGGCCTATGACCAAGCCATTTCCCACTGTCAACCCTTTCATAATATCATCCACTTCTAGGGAATTTTTAATGGCCAATTTGCCTCTAGTTCTACCCAAACCTATGCCTAGGTTAGGTCCCCAACTACTAAAGAAGATTCCCACTATTGTCATTCCCCAATCTCCCTTGTTAACATCTAATACTTTAGCTAGCACTAGTTCTTCTTTATCCTTTGGAATGACACTACCCACTTCATCCCCCAGCTCTGCATTTGTTTTAGTCACATCCATAGTTGTCTCCCATATATCTACTTTCCAAGTTTTGACATCGGCTCATCAATTGCCACAACCTACATAGTCTTCAATTGGTTCTTCATATAAATCATGGATAAAAATGCAATTACCTACAATGGAGAACCAATATTTGGTCATAATAGACCCTCCACATGTCACATTATAATTTGATA
The DNA here is from genome assembly GCA_037957365.1 of Torreya grandis. Lineage (NCBI taxonomy): Eukaryota > Viridiplantae > Streptophyta > Pinopsida > Cupressales > Taxaceae > Torreya > Torreya grandis. Next base: position 316,824 of record JARHVA010008734.1, read on the forward strand.
GGAAATTTGGATCCATGAAGAGATTAAATGAGAGTAAGGTCACCCATACCAACCAAACCATTTTGTATGAGTCAGAGGAGACTCTCTTTAAGATGACAAAGAAGAAAAGAGCCAAACTAGGTCAATATCAATAGTATGAGGAGGACCCCCTCTCAACTTTTAAAGCATATGGTGATGTAGCTATTGAACTAATAAAAGGAGTATAAAAATAAAAATTGACCTAAAGCAATAGCACAAAGATAAATTATTAGAAGAGACCATAAATAAGGTAGAATGGGTTCTAGGAGAGATATTTAACACATTGAACACCTTGTCCCAATATAAGGTAAACGGATATGAAATCTACAATAGGATCCTTAAGATAGAAGCTACATATGGGGCATATGACAACAAGATATTCAAATTCATGAAATTTATCAAGATGAAGAAGTCTGAGGATTTGAATCTTATCCCCTTAGAGGACATGATAATTTCTTATTACTATATGATTAGTATAAGGAACACATTGAACTAGTGGAATGATGAAATGAGATCTCTGGGCTACTCTCTCACCCAACAAGGTGATAGTCATAACTTTGTTAAAGGATGTTGAGATCATACACCTTGACAAAAAGGATGGTTCTATTGTTAGCAAAGATGCCATCAGGGCCCAACTATATAACTTCATTATAAACTTTAAAAAGTAGGCCATGGCCAGAGGAGTAATCTTAGGGAGGATATGGTAGATTTGATAATGTCTACCAATTAGAGGATAGAAAAGGTTTTAAAAATTAACAAAGTTGTAGGACCTCTCCTGAGAAAACATGATACAATGGTAGGGATTAAAATAAATTTATGGAAGGAACCTATTATCGATATAAAAGTAATACAAAATGAATATAAGAGATGTTATAAAGCATGGAAAGGGTAAATATAAGTTGAGAAACAAGTATCTATAAAAACACAAGCCATCACCTTAGAAACCTCTACCTCCTCAACCTTTCTTAGGATATCTTATTCCTTAGCTATCACTATCACTCCTTTAGTTATTATGGGGTCACATCCATATTTTTATACTCTAGGATATTTGTCATCAACCACACTATTAGAATCTCATCCTAGTACTTCAAGAACAAGATAGCCATATATTGGGCTTTCTCTTTATGAGAATCGTGTCCTAATTCCCTTCAAATTCATTGTAAAATATTCCCCTATTTCAATAGGGAATATTTTATAGTTTTAGGACATTAAGGATCTTGTCCACTGATATGTGTCATATACTTGGTTCTTTTTTAACTATCTTAGGCATCAAAATTCCTATATATAGGGGCCCTCCCCCTTTATTGTACTTTAGAAAAGAATTTTGTGACATTAATGCAAAGATAAAGATTTTTTTTTGTAATTTGCTCATTGTTTTCATTATTTTCACATGTTATTATTTCTCAAAGCTTTGTTAATAATACATATTTTCATTTCTTCTATGTTAAAATTTGAAAATATTATTTTGGATGCATCTTATTAATTTGTGCTTTTAGCTATGCTAATAAAGTCTATTATATATGCGTTTGTTTTATTTCTATTCTACAAATGAATGTGTTGAGAGAAATTTGTTGTAGGTAGTTATTTTAAAACATAATTTTAATATATATGAATTATATTTACCTTAGAATCTCCACTACATTTATGATACTCTAAGTCTAGCACTAGGATTTCATAGGTGTTAGTTATATTTGCACTATTATCAAAACGAAATAAAGGAGACTTGTTGATATTTGTTGTTGTGAAGAAAACTTTATTTTCTACTCTACCCTTCTTCCTTTTTATAATTTTTTAACATTATTCACTTTAGATTAATGCTCATTGTAAATATCCACTTAATTTTGTAAATTTTGGGCATATATAGGAGAAATACAAAAGTAATGTTACATCATAATAATACAAATAAATTTTAAATAGATTGTGTCACTACTAAGTTCTTATTGTCCCTACAATAGGGTGTGTTTCTAGACTAAAGGTGGTATACACATAATCATTCTAGTAGAGCTAAATTAAACCTTAAGGTCTTTTAGTAACTACTACACAAACTAAGAAATATTGTTTTATTATTTGTTTTATATCCTTGACATAGATATACATCAATAAGAGAAAGCTAGCTAAATCCATCAAAACTAATTTTTATAAAACATCCTAATGAAATGTAAGATCACTCAACCAGTCAAAGATATTTTGGATATTTAAATATTTATGAACATCCCATCATCCATGGCTTGGTTCTGAACCCTCAATGGATAAAACTATAAAATATTTTCATAAGAATTTTTTTTTTAAAATGGATGAATAAAAATACATATTCTAAATTATGAGTCTCCTTGAAAGGTTTATTTAGGCAACCTCCATCATAGGATTTTCATTCTAGCTAGAAATGGATCAAGGCATCAAGTGGGAACCTAGGTATCTCTATTAGGGCTATGGAAACCTAGTTAGCTATAGATTAATACCCATACCATTTCCCTCCATTCCATTTAGCCAATCAATTCTCCTTTCATAAGTTCTAATGCCTAGATTCATATGAACTTTTTAAATTGAAATCCAAACTAAACTAAGCATAAATTTATCACCTCACACACACATTGATGGTCTTTTGTAAATATAAAGCTTAGTATGTTGCATTGTCTAATTGAATTTAATGCCTTATTTATCTATATATGTCTAGGGATTTTCTTGTAGTCTATTAGTTATGTAATAAGCAAGGTTTATATCTTGGGTTCTAAGTGATTAACACCATTTTCCCTATGAAAATCACCATTTATTGTGGCCAACACACCCCCTTATTCTGAGAAGTGGAGGACCCCTATTTAAATTTACTCAAATTTAAGGTTCTTAGAGTTTTAATCTCTCCTTGGTTAGCATCTTTATTTTAGAATCCTTTAATTTTTTATTTTCCCCAGTTATATCATGCACCTAATGTATTAATAATGAAAATTTATCCCTATTAAGGCCCCCATGACTTCTAATTTTAAGCATAGTTGAGGTTTTCTCACATCCTAAATAGAATAGTGCAATTTCACACTTAGAATATTTTTATTTCATTAACTTTATAGTCTATGGATTTGATATTGTTTTGAAGTTCTTGAAGTCTTATTCTCCTAAATTTATATTTTCTTAGGGTCTTACATAGCACCTTGTAAAGCTCCATTAGAGAGTAAGTGAGTTGTATTTGATTACACAGCTTCCTTTTTACTTTATTTTTTTTCATGGATTTACATAGGTTAAGAAACCAAATCATAAAGTGTCACATGGGTCCAACTATTATAATGGTTAGTATCAAGGACCTAATATAGATTTAAAATCCTATGTGAGCCTAACTAAGTGAGAAGGCACTGCATGGCCCTGATGATTAGAGGTGCCAAAACATTACCAATCAAATAGACCTCATGTTAGACACATTAGTCTCCTAAACCTAATAAAGATGTCAGATTCTAGGAGAACCTCACCAAATGAAATGATGAAATATGGCCCACTATCATATTTCTTAGTCTCCCAAACTTGACAAAGATTTTAGAGCATAGGAGAGTCTGACCTACCATACCATGCTATGTTTTATTTCCATAGAGATTTGTAGATGAATCCTAATAAACCCCCAAGTTTTAAAATAAAGGTACATTCAAACCTAAAGGGATAATAAAAGGATTCCATGCTTCACTTCACTCCTCTAGTGAGCTATTCCTACTCCCAAAAGTGTAAAAGTGAAGTATTGATCCATGCCTAAGTGGTAGCCATTACAGTCAGGACCAATCAGTGATGGACACATGTCATAAAAAGTAGGCTATATGGGATTCCATAGGTATTAAATAAATGTGTGCCTACTACACTCCTATCATTAACAATATGGGGAACTAGGACCTGATTGGATAAATTAAAATGTCAAAACATAATCACCAAATCTATCAAGCAGTAAATGTTTTAAATCATTGAGCTTAAGTACAGATTAGGAAATAAATAATAAAATATAGCCACCAACTCAAATTTGAATTCATTCTAAGTGAGACACCATACACCATAAATACAAGCTATATGTGTGGATCCCTATAAGCTCTTATGGGTGAGATCATTTACTGTTATCACTCCTAATTTCTTAATATTCATTCTTATTTTTTGATCATTCACGTGCCCTTCGCACCTTCTTCACTCAGAACTTATCATCACAAGAAAGTTAAACATTTATAAAATGGTCACTTCATGTTCCAACCCCAAAGTCATACTCAAGTAAATGGACACCATGTTTTTGGATGGCCTAATGCATTTCAAGCACTATAATGAGATTTTCAAGGAAATTGACCTAGTGCCCAAATCCTCTACTAGCGATGATGAAGATAAGTCTCAATTTGAAGATGCCCTCTAAGAATAAAATAAGTGTAAGATACATTGATTCATATTTAATTCTAAGTTCTTCCCATATGATAGTTTGTTCATCATGTTTCTACTCACTACTAATCAAGTGTAGGATGGTGCTCATAACATGGTCTACTATATGAGTTCCTAACATCACATCACAAATATCTTAAGAGGAACTTTCAAAGCTTAATAAAACATCCTAGAGTAAATATTCACCTATGATTTGGCTATAATAAACACCTATACTAACACTTACCAGATACATGATGTCATGAAGAATTAAGTAGAGAACCCAAATGTTAAATGGGTCAATAATATGGACATGAATGCCTACATCATTTACACCCTCAAGGAGGGAGTCCATGTCAAAATGATACTATTGGATTAATTATTTGGGCAAGATGATTGCATATACATAAACCTCTTATGGGTGTGCACCCATACTCCACATAATCCTCAATGGAGATTAAGTCCCCAACCTTGGAGGGGTGGTCAATATCAATTTTATCAAAGTATTGGGATATGTCTAAGGAGGAAGTAAATTTTACATGAAGAGATAATTGGTAGACTTAGTCTATAAAATTCTCATGTTCAATACTTTCACATTTCTAATATGGGTTCTTATAGGCATGGTGGCACATGTATTTTTATAAACTATATGGCCACCATTACTAGAACCATATCTAAGAAGGTTATGATTTCTTCTACCTAGTGGTTTATATGGCCATCAATGAGGAAGTCATGCATTATCTATAAAATTAGATAAGGGATTATTTCACCCCTACTGGTTACTATCAGTAATGTAGGGATGACATTGTTTCTTAAGTGGATAAGACTCTTAAGTCTTGTCTTTACTTACCCTATCAAGTCTCATACCACCTAAAAGAGTAGGATATCTCCTATTAATTGGTGGAGTGCATATTTTTCCATTACATAAACCTCCAAAAAAGGATTTAACACCACTCCTAATCACCATCAAACACCATGTGTATAAGTATTTCACCTTTTATACAATATTACAAAAGGAAATTACTCTTGTGCCTTGGGTAAGGCTAAACACAAATACTAAAACCTGCACAATGTCATCTGAGTCTATGTAAAAAGATACCAATCCTAGATTAACATTAGTTATGGACACCAACCCCATGAGTATGATGAGCTATATCTTAACCTAGTTGATAATTAGGAGGTGTTTTCCTAGATTAAGGCTAATAATAAGAAAAAAGGAAAATATGCTCAGCCTAGGCCTTCCATCTAAGTTGGCCTTGCCTCCTCTATGTTATCTCAGTTGAGAGGAGATGTTTAGGTAACTCCCCATAGATATTAATAATAATTTTACAAGGGTTCCCATATCATTATCCTCATAAACCTTTTCCTATATGAGTTTCACCTCCATGGCCCTCTAATCTAGCTCTACCACCTCCTATGGTCCAAGCATCTCAGCCTCAGGTAGTTTAAATATTAATGGCTCAACTTCAATTGGTTTGAATTTAGGCTATACTAGTGCTTAGGTTTGATTTCATTAGTTGCATAGAGACAAGCCCAAGGTGGGACAAATAATTTACACTTATACAGATCCCTCTACCTACTCCCACCATTCCTCAATAATCTAGTGGAACTCATATTGGTTTCCCTCCCCTATAATAACATGCTCTAGTTTTACCCCCTATTTTCCTTATTCCACCCCTTAAACAATTCATCTAAGTGCATATATCTTTGGCTATGTATAACATTAATTATTACCTCCCAATTTCCATCTGCATAATCCATTTCATAAGTAAGGATCTTAATAATGCCCCTATTTATTCTTATATAAGTTCATATACCTATAAATACCCCATATACATCAAGTTTTGTTGCTTCCCCAATAATAATTTCACCCATAAACATAATTAAATTAGAAATAACCACATCAATGGCACCTATAATCACCTAGTAAACTCCTTAGTGAGATCCTATGGCCTCTACCACCCATACTCCCTTCACTACAATAGATGAATTTTATCTAGGAAAGAGGCCTATAAATAAACAAAAGGAAACTCACCCTCAGCCTCCTACACCACCTATTATTTCTCCCCATCATTCCCAAGCCCCCTTTTCCATCATATCAGGTGCCAAGGGACTTGGCTTCAACTAACCAATTTCTTTCCTTCTACTGAATTCCCCTTTCCCTATTGTCATTTCCCTATAGGTTAACTTAACCCAAAGCTAGTGGTAAGTGCATATGTTCCCTTGGTACTCTCCTTTCATCCTACCTCCTTTTACCCCCATGCCTCTTCCTCATTCATTACTTTATTCTTTCATTCCCTCAATTTCATATGTCACCCCTCCACCTAGACCTCTGCCTATCACATCCATCTTTACCACCTCACCAATAACCTCATATATCCTATGAGTAACCATGATTTCATAGGCACCTAATATGACTATGTAAGGTGATCCCAAATTTTGATAGGAATTCAACCATACCACATGGAACATGAGGATAATCCTCACCTAGAATTTCATCTGGGAGGGAAACCATATGGTCTATTAGACTTAACAAGACTTCTTATCCCTCACCAAAGTGAGGACATCTATGGGAGAAGAGAAAATGGCTAAGGACTCAGTCTTTGTGCTCTAGAATAAACATGATATGTTAGATAAGTTGATTTAAGACATGCATTAATAGCTATAAGACCTTTACTCACAAGTAAAGTTATCCTTTATTATAAATATAATTAGGTGAGTCGATACTACCCTCATATAAATTTTCTTAGCTTTGGGAAAAGTTTTCAATACTCTGGTAGATAGTAAGACACATCTTTTAAGGGCCTAGGCATATTTAGAGATAATTTCCCTTATAGAGAGAAAGTGTATGAAGTTGGCCATGATCATAGAAAATTACATGTTCCCAAAATTGAAGTTCATTCCCACCTTAGACTTGAGCCATTATCAAACATAGGTTGGGAACATGAGGACTCTAATTGAAGAATGGTTGAACCTATCATAATAGTAGTAAAGTTCTTAAAATAAGGTAGGGAAAATATGTTAGACTAATTTAAATAGGTCAACATCACTATGTTATTCCACATAGATGTAACTCTTCTAGATAGAGGAGAGTTTGGAGTTCACCTTGGTCACTTTAACTAGGTCATGAAGAAGAAATTGGTGAATTCCAATAAAGATAGAGCCCAAGTAGTGCTTGAACTATCTACTTAGTCTACTATAAGCATTAATTAGGTCTAAAAGGTTAAAGTATCCATATAATCCCCACTCCAAGTATAGAAAATATTAGTGGCCCAATTAGAGGTGATATTTTGAGAGCCACCAATAAATTTAACTAAGTTGGATCATGAGTTTGACCTAGTGGAAATTGAGTTGGATACCATGGAGGCATAATCCAAGTAGTTGGGAGGTAGTTCATCTATGCTCATCTAAATATCAGTTAGGTGGGCCCTAGAGTATTTTGTGATGGGAAAGGAGGATATTTTACCAATTTTTGAATTTGTGTAGTTATAAAAAACTTTGATAATCCATCATGGCCAAGGATGGAAATCTCATGATATTTGGAGGTGACCCTCATCCTTTATATATTATAAATTGTATTCCCTTTAAAAGGCCAAAAAAATTGGTCTAAAAGGGTTATTGGAATCAATATAGGATTAAATATATATTCCTCACCCTTTTGGGCTTTAAGTGTCTACCATGGTTGGCATTTTTTAAAGAAACCCTATTTTTAATTAATGTGATTTCTCACTTTCTATTGAACTAGTTGGTTTGTTTGCTAAGGTGTCAATCATTTCAGTTTTGAATAGATGTTGATGTTAAAGAATAAAACAAGTGCTTTGTTACTAAAATTAATGTAGTAGTTATAATGTTCTCATTATTTTAATTTGTTTGTAAATATTTTTCTTTATAATACATACAATCTATGTACTTGAGTTACAAATTATATTAAGGAATCTATGTGTTATCTACTATAAGCTCTTTTAAGTTGATATTTAGTGAAGGATTTATAAATTAAGCATTCTTTTCTATTTTACTTATATTTATTTCCCCATGTAAAGATGATTTAGATCCCTCAATCAAACTTATCACACATTGGTATAATTGTGATAGAGCACACATATAACTTGGTTCTAGAAGCATTAAACCCCTTTCAAGATGGAATCATTTCTTTTATACACTATTTTTCCTTCTTATTTTATTTTTATTTTGGAGTTAAAATACCTCTCCCTTATTTCATAAATTATTAAGGTTTAACTTAATGGAAAATAATGAATAATTTTTTCTTCAGTTGGTAATGAATTTTGGTGCAACTACACATACATTGAACCCTTGATGTAAATAATTATTTCTCTCTAAGTAAAATAAGGTTAAATTACTCGGTCCTTGGACTGAACTAACATTAGTCCTAAAAGTAATGTTGGGATATATTTATCCCATGAATTGTCACTTATTTTCCTCTTTAGAACACTCAAACCCATTAGTGTATTCAGACACATAGGATATCAATGCCAACAACACATTCTCTCATAGATCTGAGGATATTAGTCATAGTGTAGCTTTAATTAATTACATTTAGTACCCATTTTAATAAATTCCACTTGATCATCACCCTTATTATAACATAAATACTTTTTCCTTAGAGACAATACATTATGAAGTCTTTTCATGACTTTATTGAAAGACTTATGAGACTTTTATTAGAGTTAGATTACATTTACACCAGGATGTATATGATGTTATGGATGATGTATGTCATGAAATTTATTAGCATTTATGAACACATCATGATGTTTTATCAAATTATACATGATTTGGATTTGATATTTTTACTACTACATTGGTTGATGCACTACGGTATATTTATCTTATGTCTTGCTCATTCTTTGAAAATATTTTTCATGTTACTTTATTACTTAATATTTAACTATTTTATTTTACCCTCTATTATAAAATTATTTTTATGTTAGATCATTGGTATAGTAGAAAATATATTCTTGTGACATCATTCTTCACCCATACCCTACAATATCATATTTTACCTTATGGTCAGCCACCAAACATATTTTTCATTGTACCATCTCTCACATGGATCTCTAATGATCCTCATGTTTTTCCTCTTATTTCCCTTCATATTAAGTACATAGATGGTTAGTCTTGAGATTCCATACTTACTTGTGGGCAATCTTAACTATTTAGAAGTTGATAGTCTCTAAGTAATTTATATCTTTAACTAAAGTCTAAATGTTATCTATATTAGTCACTTATATCACTTATGTTTGGTCTTTTTGAATATGTATGGAGGAGAAGGAATATAAAAATCCATATAAATTTGAAATCCAAATCATTTAAACAAAATGAAATGATCAAAAGGTAATTATAAACTCAAATTTTAAAATCACACTAAATATGTGATTATTAATTTAGCACATACATTATTATAGTTGAATCTCAAACTCTATATCTAGCCTCATAATATATCCAAGGTCCATTGGGGTGGCGAAGGCTAGTAGACTAGGATATGGTCCCATTCTAATATATAATTTTACCTATATTTTTACACAAGTACTCAATCTTCATAGTAGCTTGATGACTTTGTAAGGGCTCCTGAGGAATAAGAAACATGTGGGAAGGTAGGACCATTTTTATTTTATTGCATATATCACCTTCATGAGATGATCTAATTACTAATTAGCCAAAATCTTTGTGTCTACTCAAACAAGTATCTTATGTATCTGTTGTCCAAAAAATCTTTAACATTTTCACATTTGCTTTATTTGTCTCATGTCTCTTAAATACTATTAAAAATCCTATGTAATTATTTTTCATCTCATATTCCATCATAATATTTACTCCTTGATGATTATCACTTTTTAGCTGGTCATACCTCTTTGGTTATCCTTTTGTGAGCTACAATATAAAACCTTGGGTATGACCAAGCCTTCCTCACAAAAATTATTTTATTTCCTATAACCAATTCCCATTTTTATGGGTTACCCCTTTGTGATTTATAGTATAATACCTTGGATATGACTAGGAATTCCCTATAAAGTATCCTTTTCAGTCATAACAACCTATGTATCATGCTTCATCATAACAATAATTATTACCTTTCACATAATTGACTAACACAAACCTTAAATTTATTTTATCATTCTTACGCTATTTTTTATTTTTATGTTTTAATTATATTTTATTTACATATATTTGTTTGTGTGTTCTTACCTTACATTGATATTTTCCTTTCTTTATGTATTTTTTTGTGTTCTTACCTTACATCGATATTTTCCTTTATGAATTTTTTTGTATGTTCTTACCTTAAATTGATATTTAATTTTCTTTAAATATATTTGTTTGTGTGTTCTTCCCTTACATTGATATTTCACTTTCTTTACATATATTTGTTTGTGTGTTTCTCCCTTACATTGATATTTCACTTGCTTTGCATATCTTTGTTTTTAACTTACATATCTTTATTTGAGTGCTTAAATTACATTGATACTCATTTTTCTTTATCTTTCACATATATTTGATTTACATGTTTCCATATTTATGTATTACATCTCATTTATTTATTACATGTGTTATCTATTTAGTTTTACATTGACACCTTTTTAAAACAAATATTTTATTTTTAACCATGCATTTATTCACATATTCTATAAATAATAAATATACATTACACATTTTACAATATCATATATCAAACATTCACACATGTGCTAGAAATAAAATACACACATCCATAACATCAATTAGTGATAACTATATATATATATAACAACCATAGAGCTGAGATTATTTGATGATTATATGATTTTGTATTATAGCATACATTTGAGCCATACATACATACATACATACATACATACATACATATATATATATATATGTATGTATGTATGTATGTATGTATGTATGTATGTATGTATGTATGTATGTATGTATGGCTCAAATGTATGCTATAATACAAAATCATATAATCATCAAATAATCTCAGCTCTATGGTTGTCATCTACCCTATATATTTGGTCATGGATGAGCTACATTACCCATGAAAGCCTATGACTATGTGAATAGATCATTGTAATGACTATGTCTATGTCCATAACCCCTCCACCTATCCACATAGGATGGACACCTAGCCCTTCATATTTGCTAGCCACTTGGTTTTAGTCAAGTGAGTGGACCTCTCCTGAGTTAACACCTACCAGGCATGTAGCTCCCCCCGAATGACTCTCATTGATAAAAAAACATGTGTTTCATCTCCTCATCTTTGTAGTTCTTATGTGGCCTCACTAACTAATCTAAACTAACTAACAAAGGATTAATCATATGTGTCATTTCATGCTATGATAAAACATCAATAAATATATCATGATGTGTCACATGCATCATAGCTAACCATATAACCTCCTCTACCACATCATCTATAAAATGTAATCCAAATTAACATCAGATCTCACATGTATATCTATAAAAAATCTATCTAGTAAATATATCTATTTATTCATAAAATAGAAAACATCAAAACATGATTTGGTCACCAATAGTCTCTCCATCTATTTTCCCATTGACTACCTCCTATGAAGCATGGATCTAAGGTACTACAAAACTAAGTCAAATAACATGAGCATGATGAGTTACACTATGAATCTATCACACTATTGACCAAATCATTATAGGTTATGTTGAGGGATCTCCCTAAGGTGGTGCCTATGGTGGAGCCTATAATGGTGTTTATATTTGTGGTTATGGCTCTATATAAACCTACATATATATTTACCATGATGGTGGTGTCCATGGTAGGATATGAGATTCTTAATATTGTGTAACAACTACTTCTACCTCTCCTTCAATATCTTTTTCATCCCATAATTATCATTAGTGTCATAATCCCTAAGGTTTTAGTTAGCATAGACATATCATTGACACATCTATAGGTAGTCCTACACATCATGCACCTCAATGCTTATTTCCATGTCATGCCCAAAATGTATGTACTACTATAAGAGACACTAGGTATAACAACCAAAAATATCTAAGTGAGCCATAGGATGAGGCTCCACCCACCATGGATAGTGCCTTATAATCTAAACATGACCATATCTCTAAAAATTACTTGACCACAAAAGACAAGTATATATTGTACCTAAGTTGGATTCAAAATAATATCTTCCCCTGTGATCATTTATAACATTGGGGCAAGTGGTATAACCTATAATATATGATCATGTCTCCACCTTAACACATGAGGTAAAGTATCATCTATCACATATGGTAATCATGTAGGTCAATACATTAGAAACCTCTCATAGATCTAATTACTCAACAAAATCACAAGGTCCATAGTCATTTTCCCTCATTATAGGATATTATATAAGTCTTATATTAAATATGCCCAAATCACTGATCCTAAATCATACATCATGCCCTGATCCAACATGGATTAACATAAGGAAATAAAATATAATGAAAGCTTCCCATCTGACTTGAGAAAAATCACATGAGTTATCACAAGACTAATAATATCCTTTTGGATATCCAAAATAATTGACACATTAACATCAAACAAGTAAACATTCAAACCCCCAAAATATCTCTTTGAGCTAGTCACCCATAAATCTAAGGCTCTTCTCTCTACATCTATCTTAGGTGTATCATAAATTATATATGTCCCCATAATCGAAATTTCCAACAATACATGTGATAGAACTACCACTAGGACTAAGAAACACTTGAGTGACCATAGGATCGATTTAAGACTAAGACACTAACCCACACCAAGATGAAATGACATCATAATGATAATATTACATTATAAAACACATATTACATGCAACCTTAGTTTTTTAATGTTTCTCCTTTGTGTTACCTTTGTATATTACTCATATAAGAGCTTTTCATATATAGGTTATTACAACCAAGATGCAAAGCATCATAATTAATATGGGATAAAACCACAAGTAGAATAGTAAGGAATCATGGCACATGAGTCATCAAGCATTCATGTGTGCACACACTACCCACTAGTGGTTAAATATAACCTAAGTTAACTTTAAAAAAGAGTAAACAAACATTTACACTAACACCCCCCTTAAGTGCAACTTAAGGAGTAGTGAAAAACAAAAGAGTGTAAGACTCCTTAGAAGATAGGTCCCAATAACTATGCCATGTTGGTTACCTATGTACAATGTCAAGAGAATCTAGTGAAGAATCCAAGTGTCCTAATGGATGCCAATCCATCTCACTAGAATAAATGAATTCCAATCACTATAACCACCAAGTAAAATAGGAACTAGTGTTTAATACAAGGATCAACTAGAAGAAACATTGATCTCTAAAAGACTAGGTAGAAGAAGAAACTTGAGGAATCATTGCCAAACATCCCCCCTCACTACTAAATAGAGTAATGATGATATCAATTGATGACTATAAAAGTGATGGTGAATGAGCAAACATCACAAGACTGCATGGTGGTTTGATCCACACTTAGACCAAACTATGTAGGATGGATGTGAATACTAGGTGAAAATACTCATAATATCTTCATGAGTAGTCTGAATCCACTAATCAATAAACACCTAAACTATTATGGTAATTTTAGAAACATGAAAATGGATACCCATTAGTAATTTTAAATCTTGATAGACATTGTAGATATTAGATGTCACTAGCAACATGGAGACAATTATACTATTAAGGGTAGTGTCAAAAATACATAAGATTACACCAAAGAAGGTCAATAAATGATGATGCATGCTACAATCCTCATATGGGTTCCAAAAAAAAGAGCCTGATAAGAGACCCATATATAATAGAGGAATCCAAAATCATTATTGTGATAAAAACATGAAATCACACATACACACAAAAGGTACTTATTTGTAGAAAGAAATAGAATCTCTCCTAGTAAATGCAAGGAAGCACAAAAGAAGGGGCATAAAATGTATCAATGGCATGAGCATAGGTGAAAGTGTAAACTAACCAGCATTGACACATGAAGTCAAAAAAACATGCAAACCCAAAAAAGGTCATGCATGATTGGCCCAAAATCCACTACTTGAACACCCACTCAAAAATGCAGTAGGAGACTTGTCAAATAATAGCCATGTGAAAAGAAACAAAAAGTACTATTCCTCAATAGGGTCCTAGTAACAAGGCCATTTTAGGTACCTTTTACAATATTAGTAAATACAATGCATTTTCAAAACTAAAAGACAAGGAGAGAGAGAGAAAAATTGCATAAAGTTTATTATGGGGTCATGACCACCAGCATGTTGGACCCACATGTCAGTCTTTAAACATGATATTAGGAACAAGTGTGAATGTGCCCAAGCCACATTAATAACTCAGCCACAAAAATGTGAAAATGGAGTGTGATAAAGTGCACACATGCATGAAGGTATACAAATCTAGAAACCCCCCATGTCAGTTTATAAATCAGTATGAGTATAAATACATTTGAATAACCCACCCAATATGAATTATAATTTACAAAATAGGACATTAAGCTAAATAATAAAACATGATACAAAATCAAAATAATTAGATATTTCATATATGAATAGCATGTAAAAACACACACTTTCAAAAAATATAACATGTAAATCAGATTTATTAATCAAAAGTTACAGCCTTTTAAAGGTCTAAAATACATGAACGGGTCATCTAAACTGGCAAAAAACTAAAAATTATAGAAATATGGGTGATCAAAATGTAAAAAATAGCCTTACCACTAAATTTATATTTAAAAAATATCCAAGGTGAAAAATAATCACATTCCAAAGCTTCATGGATCAAAAGCTATGAGCCTCAAAAGAAAAGATCTCCAAAGATGGCTCATAGTGGTGAAGGACAAGCCCTTAGGGGATAAAAACACCAAGTATGTGGTCATATAGTGTGAATAGAGGCTAAAAATTACTATGTAAAACCAAAATATCACTTATATTCTACCTCATGACCTATAGGTCATCAATGCTTTAATCAAAGCACTCTAACCACAAGTACAAGCATGAAGCTTGTTAACACAAGTAAACAAAGTGATATTTATTATAAAAAATGTGTTGATTTAAAGGATGAGCTGAGTGGTGGCCTTGATAGTGGTGTGATGGTGGTTATTCTATGGTAAGTGGTAGATCTGGGTGGTGCTCCACCCAAAAAATTAACCATGCACTAAATTAATACTTCTAAATTACCCTCTACCTTCAAACTTTCACCATGGGTGCCTCAGTGCTCTATTTTTAGAAAATGAATAATTTTCAAAAAGCTATTGCTGAGGATAATCTATTGATATAATTTATCATACATGATTATGTAAAAAAATTTAGAAAACCCTCTATTTTATATATTGTTCCTCACTTGTCCTATAAAATAGAAACTTAAAAAAACATAAAAAATCACCAAAAGCTTCAAATTCTGATTTTTTTTTTAAATTTGTATTTTTATAAAAAATATAGGATCACTTCTAGAAATTTTATATTTTTCTATAAAAACCAAAAAATGACCCTAAAAGATGCTTAAGAATGGTGGGATTAGGCCATACACAACTTTGATACCATGATATAACTACTACTAGGACTAAGAAATACCTGATAGGACACATGATCAATGTAAAACCAAGACAATAACCCACACCAAGATACAATGACATCATAATGATATGATTACATTATGAAACACATATTACATGCAACCTCAATGTTACAATGTTTCTCTTTTGTGTTACTTGTGTGTATTTCATATAGAAGTTCCTTTCATATATAGGTGATTACAACCAAGATGCAAAACATTCTAAGCAGTGTGAGATAAAACCACAAGTATAATAGTAAGGAATAGTGTCACCTGAGTTATCAAGAACTCATGTGTTCACACACTAATCACTAGTGGTTAAAACTAACCTTAATTAGCTTAACAAAAGAGTAAATAAACATTTACACTAATATCACAGATAGCCTCCAGGGTTATACCCACCTAAATAGTATCCCCATGCATCACCCATCTAAAGTTGTTGGTCAGACACTCAAATGACCCTAAGAACATGGTGTCTAACTCAACATTCAGTAGAATATGTTGTATCTCCATTATATCCCTAAATCCTAATGTTATCAACTATGCTCGATCCACTACTTCTAATCTCTCCATCAAATCTTGTAACCAAACTGCATCCACTAATCATAAGAGTCTCCATCACCTCTATAAAATATTGAATAAAAACATGTATTAGATCTCTATACCAATTAATCATCACCTACACTCTCAAAATTAAAAAAATCATGAAAATACAAACTAACTACTTCATTAACCTTTCTTGATTATTTTATCATAATTTTCTACTACATTGGCCACATACCCAACTATGTTAGCCACTTATATTTTTATACTATATCATCCATGTACATAACTATGTCAGCCAATATTAGTTTCTATGAAGTTGATCAGGTAATATGTAGTTGTTCAGTCTTCTTAACCTATTTAGCCACTTAATGTGAAGTTGGCCACTAGACAAACATCATTAGACATCTTACTAACTAATTCACCCACCCATAAAAATTAATATATCATCCAGCTCAGATGATGTCAAGCACCTTATCCTTCCTCAACTAAATCATCCATTCTTAAATTTAATTGGCCATCTTCATTCCAAACAAGATCAATGCATTGATATATAGTCAACCACTTACTAAAACCTACCTATTCAAACTACATTGGCTAGGTTGATCACATTCAAATTTTGTGGTTTTTTAAAACTAACTCATCAATAATTACCTAGAACTAAGTTTTCCATTTTTGGTACCTATTCATTATTCATCATAATTTATAATTTATCCCTAAAAATTTTTGGGCAAATTTTAATACACAAAATTTCCCCAGCACCTAATTATCTATATTTACTTCATTAACACCAAAAAAACTAAAAAATTGTATTTAATACACCCCGTACCTAGACTAAAATGATAACAACTATGATACATCATCATTCTCATCCTCCTTGAATCCACATCATCATCTCTATCATCACTCTTCTTAGTCATACAAATCTTTGGTTTCTCAAAATAATAAATATTCAAATGAATAGTTAATTCTCCATTATATAATAAAATTTATAAATTTTTAACATTTCAATTATTTACCAAAATATTTCATCTTTTTCTCTTAACTTTTTTTCTATAATATATTTTCACAAACTGAAATAAGTCTTGAAATATTGATAATGTATAGATGTTTTTGTATTAGCCGCATATTTTCAAAAAAATTGAATTTTATCTTATTTTTCAGGTATGCCTCATGTTTTGTATTAGATTTATCTTCCATTTACTTCATATGTATCTCTTATTCCATAGCATTAAGTTAAGTGAAATTATATACTTTAAAATTATTTACTTTCATTTATTTACTAGATTCTACTATAATTTGTTAGCTTAGCACTATGTTGCTATGTTATTTCTTGAAGCACCATTCCATGTTATAACTATGTGAGATGTGATAAACTTTAAGTGGGGCATTTGTATACACATAATATTTTTAAACTTTATCTTTTACTAACACTTTCTCTCTTACATGAACCTATCAATTTTTAATATGTTTGAGCACACACCTTAAAGGGTAGACCAGGAAAGTGGTGGGTAGACCTTTGGTGTTTCTCAAGATTTTTTCCCCTTATACCATTACCTAAACTCAATATAAGTCACTTTTATCAAAATATCTAAGAGATTAAATCTTACTTATCCACTTCCCTCAAAAGTTCTCATTCAAAAATATCCCCTAACGAAGAAAACACCCTCATTCTTATTTTGTATACTAATTCATCTAGTCAATATTGTTAAGGATTAAGCAAAAATTACAAAACTAAGTTGGCCTAGCCAACCTATTTTGAGACTTAAAAGCTACTTTTCTTACCTAACAAAATCAACCTGGTTGATTTTGTTAGCTAAATTTCTAAAAGGGTTTAGGATCAATAATTATCTATAAATACCCCATTCACTTCAATCTAATAAAGAGTAGCATTCATTTTTTCATTATTACAACTCACAATTCTATGAATTATACACTTTAGGAGTCATTGCTTAGGATTTTATCTTGGAAAGAACATAGCTTGTATTGTGGGAGAGTCTTGTATGCAAAGTAGGATTTTTTAGCCTGGATCTAATTACTATATGTTATCTTTACAAAGCCATAATAGCATATAGAAATTATGACTATACAAGATGAATGAAAAAAACTATTATGTAGGAAGATAATACATGTAAAAATTGAGGATAGAGGGTGATATAAGCAAAGATTTGGATGATTTTTAGGCTCTCAATTATATTTATTGATTTTTAATTAGTATAAACCCAATATTTCAAATCACTAACTATAGAGGTAGAACCATTCTTATAGCCCACTAACCCTGATTACAAGGGTAATTTGAGAGTAACTTCCCTGGGTGATACACTCCTCTCAATGGCACTACAAATTAGATGGATAAAATAGGCTTCTTATTGGTGTAAACAATGGATCCTATGAATTTATGATATACCATGAGGTAAGTGGAAACTAAATTTCATGTTTATCTTTAAATTATGGCTATAAATATTGGATTAAAACCCTTCACACCATAATGTATATAAATAAAATAGTACATGGACCTTCATGATTGTAGCTAACTAATTTTAAAACTATCACAACATAGTTTATAAAATAATAAAATTAAATTAAAAATAAAGATAAAAAAAAAAAAAAAAAATTATAAGAGATAGCAAAATTCAACCTGAGTTTGAAAGAAATAGCCTCTGTGTTGGAATTTATCTAAGGTGAATAGACAAAAAAAATAAGTCTTAGATTACTCCAAGGTAAAAAAATTGAATTGTTATGTGATGGATAATATCCAAGGTTGAGAACTATATTATTTTAGTTTCTGTAATTTACAAAATAAAATTAAAACCATAGGATAAAAATCAATAAGAAACAAACATTATTTGAAATTAAATGTTGGGTTATCAAAATGTTTAAACTAGAATTAATTAGAATAAAAAATTAACTCTAATTAAAAATGTAAACTATCTAAATATAATATAAGAAGTTAAATAATACATAATAAAATAGAAACAAATATATATATATATATATATATATATATATATATATATAATTCAAATAAGTTGTAAATTACTTTAAATAAAAATTAGGGTTGGGGTTAGAGATATGTCATTACAAACTTCATTAATTTCAAAATGTGTTATTCATTTACCAATTATTATTATCTCTAACTATGTATAATAACCTAAAAAAAAATATTTAATTTAAAATATATATCTACTATATATAGGGACAATGATGTAGAATACAAATAAGGACACAATGTGTCATTGCCTTTTACTTTGGCTTTGTCTAGATAGACTATGTGTTAGATCTAAAAATTTTAGGCTTCTTTACCTCTATCTATATAATTTATGATTTTGTGCAGATCATCTTTGGGTATGTGGATGACCTAAAACATCAAAACCCTAGCCTACATAAGTACACAAAATAATATCAAATATGAAGAGGGGAAAAAATGGGGAAGTGGGATATAGTTAAGATATCCTCAAAAACCCCCTTGTTGACTAAGTGTTTCATACATAGCTAAAGTATACCTCAAGCTAATGTAATTATCAATTTATATAATATCATATGGATGAAACTATCAAATTTGTTTAGAATTCTTGATAAAAGAATGTCCTCAACTTGCAATAAAATAATGTTAACTTGACTAATGATTGTAATACTAAAATAGAATTATAGTAGGACTCTTTGCTAAATAGATATATGCTTTTGAAATTTCCTTTGTAAGAGAGTACTTTATATATTAGTTTGTGGTCTCAAGTGTATGCCTTAATATGCTTTTATAGGTGAATATTTTGAACATTTTTAATAATTGACCTATTTGTTTTTGTGGGAGATCTATTATGAAGCATTCCATTTTGAAAAGATGACTATTATAGTAGTGTGGATAAATATGCACTACAAGAAAAGGACATAGTGTGTCCTTGTATGATAGTGTGATTTTGTTCATAAGGTATAGATGATTCTTAAAATAAAATGATAGTGAAGTATATGTTAAATAGGGATGAATAGGGGCAAAATAGGGAAGTCTAGGGAATATATATAGTAAATAAAAGACTTTAAAGGTTTCTTTAGAGATTATAGGTTATCAATATGGTGAATTGACCAAACAAGGTAAATATGTCAAGGAAAATCATTTTAAAGCACTTATTGATTAAATTTAAATGTCTACAACTGTAAACCACCTTAAAAACAAACTTTCAACTCAAAAAACATTGTTTATTTAATTATATAAAAAATTGACACGTGAATCATCATCATTAAATGTTGTTAGATATTATTCATCACAAACATCATATTCAACTTTAATATCCTAGATAGATTCATTATTTTGCTTAATAGTCAAATTTAACACTTTGGTAACACTTAACTTTTTCCTTGTCTCATATTCCATCATGACCATGTCTTTGAAATATTCTTCCTTGAAAATTACAAAATATCCTTATGCCAAGCTAAATCCAATTATAAATTAAATCATCTTTTTCAAATTAATTTTGCCTCAAAATGTATAAGTCATAATTTTATCCAATAGCCTGAACATGAAGAAGAATACACATTCTAAGGATACACATCTTAAAATAAACAAACCATTACTTCACCTTCTTCAAAACTCAAATTCTCAAATTTTTTATAGCCCTCTTTAAAAATATTTCGCCATTGTTTAATATCTCTTTCCACACACAAAAATACCATAAAGGTGCTCTAATTATTTCTCCACTCAAATACCACAGATTTATAGATGTGATTATGTTGAAGTCATTACACCTAGAAAAAAGAATATATAATAAATTCACTCATATTTTTCTCATGTACAAAGAATACTAAACATATCAAAAACATTTCATGTATAATTCAAATGGACCCTAGATGGCATATTTCAACCAATAAAAAAAATTCACAACTTTTTAATGATTTTACAAAGCCCATATGAGCCTTGTTCATTCATGGGCCACCTACATAGATTTGAAGGAAAAAATATTTTAAATAAAAAAATGCCACTTTGTAACTCTCTCACTTATACATAAAAAACTTAATTCAAATCTACAATTTTAAGAAAAAAAAACTATACAAACTTATATACGTAGATGTAGGATAATAGAGGATAAAAGGGGGGGTATAAAGTGATACTTTTTTCTGAAAATAACAATAGTTAAACTTGGAGAGAGTGTTAGAGACACTTAGAGAATGAAATTGAAAATGAAATAAAAATGTGAATTATTAAATTTTGAATTTAGTTTCTAAATATATATATTTTTCTAATACCTATATGATAAAAGTGTGTGAAATTGATGCATTTATGACAATAGGTTGGTCATTTTTTATAAAAAGATAAGGAGATTGCATGTGTATGAACACATTTTTTTAAGTAAACTATTGAACTTTTATATGAAATTTCATATATAGATAGGTGAAATGTGGAATATTGTTGATAATATTTTTTATTAGTTTTTTATTATATTTATAAATTTTAAATAATTTTACAAGTCAAGATAGATATAAAATTGAAATTGCAAGTGTATGAATACAACTCTTTGACCTTAACTGCATGAAAATTATTTTTTTATTTTTTTAATCATAGTTGAAAATATGTATATTTTTGAGATATAAGTTTTATAAGTGTTCAATTAATATTCAAAAATTTATAAGGGAATTTATGATGATATGTATATAGACTATAACAAGGTATGTTATGTAGAATTTATTTAATAATTATAAATAATATTATAACATTAAAAAAATTATATATTTGAAATCTACACATTCTCCTCTATAAACCCAAATATTTAAAAAAAAATAAAATAAAATATGCTTGATTAGATGTGTCAATAAAAAGGGAAAAAACCCCTAAATTTCTTATAAATTCCCTTGGTTGGTCTATGATAGAGTTTGGCTAGGTTCAGGACCCCCCAAGCCTAAAATTGAGGTAAAATTGGAGGGAAAGTGGGGAAAAAATGTAAATATGAAAAGGGCATATGCCATTTATAGAACTAATTAGGAGTTGTTAAATGTTTCTACCCATTGTTCCATGGATCCCAAATGGTGTACATGCTTTTAAAATCAAGCACACCCTTTGTGTTTCATGAATTCCTTTTGCCTTTCCCATGAAAATGAGTCATTTTTTTGTTCTTTTTAGATTAAAAACTAGTTTTTATATTCTAACTATCTGAATTTACTGAATTATTCATTTATTTTGTTTAAATCACTACAAATTCTTCAAGTTAGATCTGCAATTATCTTATTTTGGTAAAGATAAATAATGGGGTTAGGAAGTCATCAGAAAATACCAATCAAAGAGATGAAAAATGAGAAAATTGAATAAAAAAGAGAAAAATAAAGAAAAAGACAAGCAGATAAGAGAACATCCATAAGGGCTTCTAGTAAAGATGAAGGTTCTTCTTCTACATCAGGGAATACTTATAATGAAAATAACATGCCAAATTCTATATAATTTAGTTTACATATGTCTTCAAATGGGATAAGAGAACTGAATTAATATTTTTTGAAAGATGAAATTAAAAATGTAGATCATGTAAGTAATGAATTTGTAATGAATGTTGAAACATATGGATAAACACAATATAATGAAACATCCATTCATTATGAAATTTTTGAGTATGATGATAATCAACATCAAATAATGACCCCAAATCATGTGTCTCATAATGAAGAGTAATTTAATTTTCCTATATGGTCTAATGTATATAATCAACCCTCTACTATCCCTACTATGGTTGAAGTGTTAACACCACCCAATTTAATAAAAAATATAGCTCATGCACCCACACCTCCAAAGATAATAAGATGAATACCAAATTAGTTGGTTGAAATAGATGAAAAAATAATGGAACCTATGGAAGGTAAAATGTCAAAAATATCAGTTTAATGTCATGTTCAATGTGTATGGAACTATGCATTTAAGAATAAAATCCATACATAATGATGTCAACTATTTGTTCAATTAATGAAAATGCAAAAAATATGCCCTGTGACACATAATTTGGGGTTAAAAACATTAAACATGGAGGGAAAAAGTAGTACAATAATAAAGAATCTATTTAATGCATTTAAGGCAATAGTCAATAAAAGTCAAAATAAAGATAGTAAAGTGGCATGATAAGTAATAATGGAATCTATAGTGAGTAATTCAACATCTAAAGTTTTAATTATTACTAAAATAAGTAAATCCTTGAATTTAAATATAAAAACTCTAATAAATGTCTAAATAGAATAACAAGGATTGATGACCCTTCAATCATGGATTGTTGTGCATTTAGTGGTAGACTCCCATTAAAATATAAGGTATTAGTTGAAGGAACAAAACAATTGATTTTAATTTTTTGGCACAATAACACTAGGTCTCTTTTAATGTAAAATATGTTGTTAAAATCAGAAAAGGATAAAAAAATCATGATCCACATGCAAAACATTTTTTAAACATGATGAAAATAGATTTTTATAAAAAAATTATTGAAAAATTTAATGGCCAATTGATAATTATCCAAAGGTCATTTAAGATGTGTAAACCTTTCTACGTTAAAATCAACCAAGCATGCACCACATGTTGTTGTAGGGTACATATTGAATTTGCCATGCATTTTGATGTTTTCCATCATATACATAGTATTTTACATACTGATGAGATTTATAGGAATCTATGGTGTATTCCCCACTTAAAACATCAAGAAAATTAATCCAAAGTCTTTTCTATCAAAGACCTAAGGGACAATTTTTTTTGCCAAACAATGTTTAAATAGAACATGTAACATTTGTGGTGGTTTTTAAAATTTGATGATTTATTTACATGAAGATATTTCACATGAATTTAGAAAGTAACTAGTTGATTATAATAAGTACAATTATGTTAAATATGTGTTAAAAGATGGAAAAGTGTCATAAAGATGTTAATTGGTTATGACAAAATTTTCTATATGTGATTTCATGTTTTAATTCAAAATCAATATTAAATACCAATATACAAGACACACACACAAATCAAAATGGTTAGATAATCAATTCAAAGCATGCAAGGACAAATTCCAAGTTGGCACCATTATTTCAATTATGGATTTAACTAAGAACTACACACTACAACCATAGAATGAGATTCAATCCAATTATTATAATTCAATTCAATTTGTAATTTTTAATCATATTACATTAAGACACACACCTGATAGCATAGATGACAATAGAAATATTTTGAGGGAGTACCCACTTTATATGAACAATGATAGATTGCATTCTCTATAGTTTATCTAGGGTTGTCTTGAGATATTTTATATGAATATGAATGCAAGAGAAATCATGTTTAATACACATTCAATTTGATCAAAAAATTATGAAGGGTAGTTTAAGAATTATTGAATGTTTTATTGGTTAAGTAGAATGCATAAGAATAATGGTGTTTAACATTTTTGGAGCTTCTTTGAGGCTAGGCATGGAAAAGGGAAACATGATGGTGCTAGTGAATGTGTAAAAAGAGACCTTAAAAGAGAGCAAGCAAAGCACAAGTATGATGAAAATTTGATCGATGTTACAAGTATTATGACTTAGTGTAATGAAAATATTTGTTATGTATCAGATAAACATTCTCATTTATAAAGATTCATTTGGTTAATAGAGGAACAACATAAGTTAATGTATGAAGATTGCATTATAGTACCTAGATCAAGCGTTTTTTACTCCATTAAAAGCTCAAATTTAAGTTCATGGACTATTTATAACAATAATATTGCATTTTTTTGTTTCTCATGTATCTAATTAATTGGAATGAATGTGAGTAAAAATAATGAGTTGACAAATGGTATTGTAGACCCATATCACCTGTAGAGAGTAGCCTTTCATTCCAATAATTGACAGATCATGAAATGATATCATTAGTTAACTTTGATCACATCTTAGATCTTATGCAATTAATTATAATTTATTATTTAATTAAATATACAACCTTAGATATTAGTGATATTTGTATTATTTCCTAGATGTTCTTGTAAATTGATTATACTTTAAATACAAGGCATATTTTTGTAGTTATTATAGATACGAATAATGATGAGGGAACATAATACTACTTGTGTTGTTGTGTAAAAGAAAAAAAATAAACCACAAATGTTATGGATGGAGAAGATCTAATTTATCCCACTATATCTATAGTGTTTATTGGAACATGGCTTCATAAGTACTATCATAAAAAATAAAATAATTATTATTTGAGGATTTTGAAACACACAGGGTGGTGCTTCATTATTCAAACCTAGTTATTAATGTAAATATTCAAATGATAAAATATCATGGAAATCATCACAATATAAATTTATGAAAAGTGAGTGAATCTAACCATGAAGTGATTCTTAAAGCACTTGCAAATAGAGTGGATCCTGAAGGTACTTTAGATTGAATTAGTAAGTTTATCTAGTGTTTCAAATTAATATAGTAAATATATTTGATTTAATTTAATTTAATTTTCAACTAATTTATCATTATGTATTTATTTTTATTTAAATCTTTTACTAAAAATTTAAATTTAGGTTAGTGGCATCAGATGAGCTTCCGACTTCATGTGGTTGATGTCATGAGTAGAGAATATTATCTTCTTGAGATGAAGAGAATTCAAAATAATTTATATTAATTTAATCTACCTTAAGAAAATTATTTTTCACCTTCTCTCTATTTATCCTTTCAATAAAACATAGTCTTATATGTTCCCTATTAGAAAAATCATCTGTGCATGTGTAGGAGATGATAGTTCATCTCTAGCCCTCATGGCTCTCCTATAATGTATGATGGATTTTTTCTCTTTTAACACACTTGGGGATAATTTTATTCTCTTAATGGATTCCTTATATTAACTAAAACCTTCATTTTTTGGGGCCCACCAAGACTGGAAAATGATTTTTTTATCCTAAAAATGCTTATCTTAACATGTCTACATAGATGATTCATCGATTAGGTTGATGAGTCAAACCAGATTTTGGTATGTTCTAAGATATTTATATGTAAGAGAAACCCAATATTCCCTACATCTGTAGGAGCTAATAGTTTATCTCTATCCCTCATGGTTCTCCTACAATGCATGACATAAGTTTACTCTTTTTTCACACTTGGGGATGAGTGGATTCTCTTAAAGTATGCCTCTAATATATTATAATCTTAATTTTTGAGGGATCATCGAGACTAAAAAGTGGTTTTTATAGCCTAAAAATTCTTATCTTGACATGTTCATGCAAATAACTCATCGATTGGGTTGATGAGTCAGAATATACGACCCTCACTAGCTAAATTTTGGAATGTTCAAAGAGATTTGGATGTGAGAAAAATATCATTACCATGTCTCATCCATATTTATTTAGATATAATCCTCTCAATTTTTCTTAGAGGATTCATCCCTACATGTGTAGGCGCTGACAGTTCATCTCTAGCCCTAATAGTTCTTGTGCAATGTGTGATGGAAGTTTGCTTATTTTGCACATTTAGGGATGAGTTAATTCTCTTAAGGGATGCCTCCAATAAACTAAAAATTTAAATCCTAGAGGTTAACCAAGATTAGAAAAAGTTCATTCTAACCTAGAAATTCACATTCAGATGTGTTTGCATAGATAGTTTGTTGATTGGGTTGGTGAATCAGATTCTATGACCCCCACAGATCAAATTTTGGCCCATTATAAAATATTTGACCATGATAGAAACCTCATTATTATGTATTTTACATTTTTAATTAGATAAAATACTCTTAGTATTTATTAAAGTACTCATCCTTACACATGTAAGATCTTACAATTTGTCTCTATCCCTCATGATTCTCATACAATACACGATCAAAGTTTACTCATTTTGCACATTCAAGCAAGAGTGAATTATCTTAAGGGATGCTTATGATCAAATTCAAATATCATTCTTGGATCCTAATTGAGACCTAACAAAGGTTGTTCTAGCCTAAAAATTCCCATCTAGATCTATCTTCATAGATGGTTTATCAATTGGGATGATAAATCAAACTCTATCATCCCCATTGACCAAATTTTGGTCCATTATGAGAGATTTAGCTATAAGAAAAAACTCATTTCCACATCTAATACATCTTGAGTTAGATAAAATCCTCATGATATATCTTAGAGTACTTATCCCTGCACATGTAAGAGTTGATGTTTCATCTCTAGCCCTCACAGTTCTTATGTAGTGCATGATATAAGTTCACTCATTTTTCACATTTGGGGATGAGTGAATTCTCTTAAGGGATACCTATGATCAACTACAACTTTTGCTCTTAGGGCCTGATTAAGACCAAAAAAAGGTTGTTCTATCTTATAAATGCCTATTTAGACATGTATACATGGATGGTTCACTGATTGGGCTAATGATTCATATTTTATGTGCCCCATTAACCAACTTTTGGCCCATTATAAGATATTTATCCATGATATAAACCTCATTTCTACATTTTTTCCATCTTTAATTAGATAAAATACTCTTGAGATTTCTTAGATGATTCATCCTTGAACATGTAGGATTTGACAGTTCATCTATATTCCTCATGGTTCTCATTTAATGTACGATCAAAGTTCACTCATTTTGCACATTCAAGGAAGAGTGAATTATATTAAGGAATGCCACTGATCAATTGTAACTTTCACTCTCAAGGCCTAACCAAGACTAGATAAAGGTTGTTCTAGATTAAAAATACCCATCTAGACATGTTCACAGAGATGGTTCATTGATTGGGTTGATGAGTCAAATTTTATATCCCCCACTAACAAAATTTTAGCCCATTTGAGAGATTTATCCATGAGATAAACCTCATTACCATGTCTTATCCATCTTTAGTTAGATATAACACTCTCTATATTTCTTAATATACTCATCCTTACATGTTTAGGAACTAACGGTTCATCTCTGTCCCACATGATTATCCTATAATGCATGATAAAAGTTTTCTCTTTTTACACATTTAGGGATGAGTGAATTATCTTAAGGGATGCCTCTGATCAATGACAAATTTTTATCCCATGGCCCAACTAATATTTAATATAGGTTGTTCTAGCCTAAAAATTCCCTTCCAAATGTGTCTACATAGATAATTCATCAATTGGCTAACAAGTCAGATTCTATAACCCCCATTGACCAAATTTTGGTCTATTCTAAGAGATTTGGCCTTGAGAGAAAACTTATTGATGCATCTCATCCATATTTAATTAGATAAAATAGTCCTAGGATTTCTTAGAAGACACATCCCTACACATGTAAGAGTTGATGATTCATCTCTATCCCTCATAGTTCTTGTGCAACATGTGACTAAAGTTTTCTCATTTTACACATTTAGGGAAGAGTGAATTATATTAAGGGATGCCTTTGATAAATTTCAAATTTCGCTTTTGGGGCTTGACTAAGATCAAAAAAAGGTTGATCTATCCTAAAAATGCCCATCTATATGTGTTTGCATAGATAGTTTATTGATTGGGTTGACGAGTCAGATTCTATGACCCCTACATACTAACTTTTGGCTCATTCTGAGAGATTTGACTACTAGATAAACCTCATTGTTTCATCTCAACCATCTTTATTTAGATAAAATCCTCCCAAACTTTATTATAGGACTCATCCTTATATATTTAGGAGGTGATATTTTATCTCTAGCCCTCATAGTTCTCTTGCAATATGCAACCAAAGTTTGTTCATGTTGTACATTCAGGGAAGAGTGAATTCTCTTAAGGGATGCCTCTTATCAAATAAAAATTTCACTCTTGAGGCCTAAAAAATATAATATAAAGGTTTTTCTAGTGTAAAAAATCTTATCTAGATGTGTCTACTTAGATGGTTCATTGATTTATCTAAGAAGTTAGATTTTACGGCCCACATTGACCAAATTTTAGCCTATTATAAGAGATTTGGCTATGAGAGAAACCTAATTTATTCATTTTTCCTATCTCAAGTTAGATAAAATACTCTTGGGATTTATTACATGACTCATCCTTATATGTGTAGGATTTGACGTTTCATCTCTATTCCTCACAATTCTCCTAAAATACATGATGGAAGTTTTCTCATTTTGCACATTCAAGGAAGAGTGAATTCTCTTAAGGAATGCCTCTTATCAACTACAAATTTCACTCTTATGGCCTGAATGAGACTAGATAAATTTTATTCTAGCCTAAAAATGCCCATTTAGATGTGTCTACATAGATGATTTGTCAATTAGGCTGATGAGTTAGATTCTACTACCCCCACTAACTAAATTTTGGCCCATTATAAAATATTTAGTTGTGAGAGTAACCTCATTTCCATATCTCATCCATCTTGATATAGATAAAATCCTCCCATGCTTTCTTATATGACTTGTCATTACATGTGTAGGAGTTGATGGTTCATCTCTAGACCTCACGGTTCTCCTACAATGCATGACAAAAGTTTTCACATTTTACACATTAGGGATGAGTGAATTATCTTAAGGGATGCCTCTAATCAATTACAAATTTTTATTATATTATAGTGCTTAACCAATATAATAAAAAGGTTTTTATAGTCTAAAAATGCCCATTTGAACATGTGTGTACAAACAATTCATCGATTGGACTAATGAGTCAGGTTCTATAGCTCTCGCTAACCAAATTTTAGCCTATTCTAAGAAATTTGGATATGAGAGAAACCTCTTGCCACATCTCATCAATCTTAATTTAGATAAATTCCTCTTGATATTTCTTATATAACTCATCCATTCACATGTAAGAGCTAATGATTTATCTCTATCCCTCACGGTTCTCCTATAATGTGTGAAGGAAGTTTGCTCATTTTGTACATTCAAGAGAGAGTGAAATATCTTAAGGGATGACTTTGATCAAATTTAAATTTCACTCCTAAGGCCTAATAAAGACTATAAAAAGGTTTTTCTATACTAAAAAATCCCATATGGGTGTCTTTACATAGATGATTCATTGATTGGGCTGATGAGTCAGATTTTATGACCCCTATTGACTAATATTTGGCCCATTCTAAGAGATTTGGCCACAAGAGAAACCTCATTACCACATATCATCCATATTAAATTAGATAAAATCTACTTATAATTTATTATAGGACTTGTACCTTCATGTGTAAGAGGTGACTGTTCATCTCTAGCCCTCACAGTTCTCTAGCAATGTGTGACAGAAGTTCACTCATTTTGCACAATTGGGGAAGAGTGAATTCTCTTAATGGATTCCTCCAATCAACTACAAATTTTATTACCATAGCCTAATCAAGACTTTAAAAAGTTTTTTATAGCCTAAAAATGCCCATCTGAACATGTTCACATAAATGGTTCATCGATTATGCTGATGAATCAAATTTTAATGACCCTTGTTAACCAAATTTTGGCCCATTCTGAGAGATTTGGTATGAGAGAAACCTCATTTCTAAATTTAATCCATATTGAGTTATAAAAAATCCTCCTAGGCTTTTTCATAGAACTTTTCCTTGTATGTGTAAGAGCTTACAGTTCATCTCTAGACCTCATGGTTCTCATGCAATGCATAGTGAAAGTTTGTTCATGTTGTATATTTGGGGATGAGTGATTTCTCTTAAGGGATACCTTTTATCAACTACAAATTTCACTCGCAAGGCTAGATCAATATTATAAAAATATCGTTTTAGCCTAAAAATTCCCATATGGACATGTACACATAGATAGTTCATCAATTGGGCTGATGAGTCAAATTCTATAGTCCCTATTGACCAAATTTTAGCTCATTATAAGAGATTTGACCATGAATTGTTGCATCTCATCCATATTTATTTAGATAAAATATTCTCTATATTTATTAGAGGACTCATCTATGCACATGTAGGAGTTGACAGCTCATATCTAGCTCTCATAGTTCTCATACAACATGTAACTAAAGTTCACTCATTTTGCATAGTCAGAGATGAGTGAATTATCCTAAGGGATGCCTCTGACCAATTGTAACTTTCACTCTTGGGGACTGACCAATACCAGAAAAAGGTTTTTTTATCTTAAAAAATCCCATCTAGATGTGTCCACATAGATGGTTCATCGATTGGGTTGATGGATCATATTTTATTACCCCCACTGACCAACTTTTAGCCCATTCTGAGATATTGATAAATAATAGAAACCTCACTACCATATATCATCTATCTTGAGTTAGATAAAATACTCTTAAGCTTTATTACAAGACTCATTTGTTCACATTTAGGATTTGATTGTTCATCTCTATCCCTCACGTTTTTCATGCAATGAATGACTGAAGTTCACTCAATTTGAACACTCAGGGACAAGTGAATTCTCTTAAGGGATGCCTCTGACCAAATTTAATTTTCACTCCCAAGGCTTGAAAAATATTGGATAATTTTTTTTTCTAGCCTAAAAAATCCCATCAAACATGTCCACATAGAAAGTTCATCTATTCGGCTGATGAGTTAGATTTTACGGCCCCCACTGACCAACTTTTGGCCTATTCTAAGAGATTTGGTTATGAGATAAACCTTATATCCATGTCTCATTCATCTTGAGTTAGATAGAATCCTCTTGATATTATTATAAGACTTGTCCCTACATGTGTAGTATTTTATGGTTCATCTCTATCCCTCATGGTTCTCATATAGAGTGTGACTTAAGTTTGATCATTTTATACATTCAAGGATGAGTGAATTCTCTTAAGAGATGCCTCTGACTAACTAAAACTTTCACTCCCAAGGCCTAATAAATACCATATAAATTTTTTTATAACCTAAAAATGTCAATCCATATGTGTCTGTATAGATGGTTCATCGATTGGGTTGACGAGTCAAATTTTATGGCCCCCACTAACCAAATTTTGGCCTATTCTAAGAGATTTGGCCATAATAGAAACCTCACTACCATGTCTCATCCATATTTATTTAGATAAAATCCTATTGATACTTCTTATAGGACTCATCACTACACATTCATTAGTTGATGGTTCATCTCTATCCTTCATGGTTCTCATGCAATGCATGATTAAAGTTCTCTCATTTTACACACTCAAGGATGAGTGAATTATCTTAAGGGATGCCTCCAACCAACTATGATGTTCATTCTTAGGGCTTGACCAAAACTAGATAAAGGTTATTATATCCTAAAAATTCACATCTATACATGTCCATGTAGATGGTTCATCGATTAGGATAATGAGTTAGATTATACGACCCCCACTAACCAACTATTGACCCATTTTGAGATATTTAGATATGATATAAGCCATAATGTCATGTCTCATACATATCAAGTTATACAAAATCCTCGTAATATTTCTTATAAGACTCATCATTACATGTGTATGAGTTGACGGTTCATCTCTATCCCTCACAGTTCTCGTGTAATGTGTGACCTAAGTTTGCTCATTTTGCACACTCAAGGAAGAGTGAATTCTCTTAAGGGATGCCTCCAACCAATTGAAACTTTAATTCTCAAGGCCTAATCAAGACTAGACAAAGTTTTTTTATAGCCTAAAAGTTCCCATTTATATGTGTCCATGTAGATGTTTCATTGATTGGGCTCCTCTGAACAATCGAGTATGTGTAAGAGATACCCTATTTTATGTGTTTCTTTGAAAGTGAAGAGATAGATTGGTTTAGAAACTTCAAAATTGAGTCTTGAAAATCAAAATTAAGGTTTAAACACCTTTAATTCATTGTTTTAGACTTCATAAAATTATCATTTGTTTTAATAAAATTATATCTTGAGTTTTGACCTACTAGAGGGTAATTAGGCCTAATAGACAAAACATGATTTTATGAATTTTTGGGTAAAATATTAAAATTGGAAAACCAAAATTTTTATTTGAGCATTTATTATTCATAAAACACCTAAATTAATATGTCTAAGTTGTCTTTAAGTGTTAATTTAATATAGAATGGGTTTTGGCATGTTAGAGCAACATTAAGACTAGTAAGTCTATGAGATGTTTTTGATAAAATTATTTGTAACAGACCTTCTTAGGTGTTTCAAAATTTGATTCACCTACAAAATAATGTGATAAATTGTTTTATATTTATATATACCCTAATTTTCAAATATTTCTTGTTTTGATCATTTTGAGGCATTTAGGCTTAACTAGCTTGGAGAGAGCTTTGAATCTTTTGAGTTCAAATAGATAAAACCAATAGATGGATTGGTTTTCCATATTGATATAAATATTGAGTATATATTTTAGTACCATAATAATATAACCTCAATTTTTACATAATATTTAAGTAATATCGAATTTGCTTAAGTCTCTTCATTTGTGTCTATATTCTTGCCTTACCAAGATTGTAATTTTATGGATAGTCTAGATAGGGATATTAATGTTGATACTAACCCATATATAAGTAGGTCATAGTGACTGTATGGACACATATAATTATCTTTATTTATTTTATAGACAATTAGGAGCTAAAGACATACACAAGTGCATCACTATACCTCCTAACATTTATGATCAAGTACAATTTATAATATTTACATGTCCATGAAATTTATCCTAAGTCCATTTAAACATCACAATTGTAAATTGATATGTAATTAAATGTAAATGAAACAATTAAATAACAAATATCACATGTAAATGTAAAATATACATAATGATTCAAATCACCTAGCTTAGATAATAATGTGATTTTTTTAACCCCATAAGAAGTAATAATTTAATCATTAACCAATAATATGTGTAAACATTAAATGATAAAAATAGAAAACATGCATAGGTAAGGAAATAATATTGTTTAATAGTATATATTTTATATATGAAAATTTATATGTCATAATTTAACATAAATAATATAATATATATCAAGAAAAAGTGTAGACCATAACATGTACATAGAAAAAGTGTGCCATATAGGCATACAATGTGGGCCATATCAGCATACAAAGTTGATTGTGCCTACAACTATGTACATAAACAAAATGCACCATTAGGCATACAATGTGAGCCATATCAACATACAAAATAGATTGTGCCTATAACTAAATCCCTAGCACAACAACTAGCTCTCCTACTCCTCATTGCCTCCAAATAAATTGTGCTTTGTTGCCATAGACATAGAGCTAGGCGTGTTGGATGCCTCAATATGAGGATATACTCTCCTATCATCATGTGAGTCATCCATTTTTTCACTAATGAAAATTGTTTTCTCAACACAACTTATAAAATATAAAAAGTAGTGCATTAAAATTACATATTGAAAATTTGATAAATTTGTCAAGAATGTAAAAGTTTGTAAAATGATACTACACTCACCATATTGCATCTAAATGGTTGTCTAGGCATATGAGACCATATACACACCTAATGTAGTCATATAAAATTTAAAAATTGGTAGCTTGAGTGTGTCTTGTGACACCCTATCCATATGAACTTCTTGCATGCTTTCATGACCATTCTAAACACCTTTTTTCTCATTATCAATCATTCATATAATTCTAAACCCTTATCCAACTCTACAAGACTCTATTTTCTAGTTCAATAATATTCCCCTAGGTCTTATTCCTATAAGACAAGAGCATCAAACTTGGACTATAGCACTGAGCCCTAGGGTTTTCTATTTTTGAGGCTCTTTCATAATCTTATTTTGAGCCCAAATGACCATTTCCATCTAAATATTATTCTTCATCACGTTGGCCTAGAGTGAACACATATAACCCATGATAAATAGTTCTATATAAAATCCCATCCAAAGTTCATTTACAATGCAAGGTTAAAATTTTTACAAAACAAGTAAGAATACAAGCAAACTTCTAAGGCAAACTTTCCTATTCTCTGCATACAATCACCCAACACAACTATAAACATATTCAAACCATCACAATAATCACTAAACACTTAAAACACTAAATTTGGAATTTTTGTATCCTCATTACACTATTTCACAAAGCACATCAAGTGGGTGAACTACATATGGCTTGATCCCTCTTCAGAGTATTGGTATGTAGATAGTATGCCCACATGAGGGGTGTGGATACACATTTAGTGCATCTTACACACACTAACCCCCCATCTTTATCAAGTTTTATCCAAAACAATTAAGGTATAGGGTTTTAATATTGAATCAGTTCTACAATGAGCTCTATCGACATTTAGCATTTCAGATTTCACAAGTAGACTCATACAGGGACAATGAATAAAACCTAGGAAACTTAGATCTTTGTGACCAATTTGGACAATAGTGGTAGGAGTAAACTATAGCATCAAAACCTAAAGTGTCTTATTTTTGTCACTAATATCCTTTCACTAAATTAAATATAGATTATAATTTTCAACACTTTCCTAGTCTTGCACAACTAATTTCACCCTCTATCTTAGCTATCTTAGCCCAATTTCAAGCTAAGTTTTATTTCTCCTTGTTTATTGCTATTTTTAGAAAGGTTTAAAAGACACCATAAATTTTAAAAACTAGTATTGTAATTATTGAAATATTATTTACTAATTTATTATTCTTAACCCTTAGCTTAAATTAGGAATAAGACTCCAATATTTCCAAAATAGTTAATTCATTTGGTGAACCTCACTTACTTTTTTTGCACACAAAAACTTTAGAAACCCTAGGGAAAATTCCCTTTTTATTTTTCTAGCATTTTTATAATTTTTCATGAATATTTAAATCATAATTCTACATTTAAATTTTTTTAATTTACCATATTAATTTTTTTTAATTATTTATTCCAAACCTAGTCGAATTTACTAGGTCCTTTTGTGTACAAAAACCCTAGAGATCCTAGGGAAATTTTCTTACTAATTTTAGAATTTTTTAAATTTTTTCTACATATTTAAATTATAAATTCACATTTAATTTTTAATTTTACCTTATTAATTTTAAAAATAATTTATTTCAAACCCTAGTTGAATATACTAGGTCCCTTTATTTTTGAGGTATCAACTTACATCCAATTCAAATTTCACATAAAATTACAAATAGATCCTACTCCTTTCCAAACATTTATTTAAAATAATAAGGAATTCATACTTGGTCCTATCATTTATATGAATGATTAAGTTTACTATATGTTAATTCAAAGCTTAATTATTTGCTTTTCAGGCTTACTTTTCCTAATATGGGATGATATTAAGAAATTTACTACTAAACATGTTCCGATCCCTTTCCTTCAAAGCAATGTTTACCATTCTTTAATACAAGATTTCATTATTTATTT
Organism: Torreya grandis; assembly: GCA_037957365.1. Classification (NCBI taxonomy): domain Eukaryota; kingdom Viridiplantae; phylum Streptophyta; class Pinopsida; order Cupressales; family Taxaceae; genus Torreya; species Torreya grandis. The sequence continues at coordinate 353,416 of JARHVA010008734.1, forward strand.
AACATGTTATCTCTCTATTATGTGTAATCAATTAATAATAAAAAAATTACATACTTATAGGATCCATTACATAAGCTAACAACCACCTATCAAGTTTCAATGTCATATCTTATGTAGAGGAAAGATTTTTTTCTCCTCCTCTCCCCTATGAGGGTGATAACTACTTTCCCTCTAACTATGTCCATGCTATCACCCTTACCAAATGTGAGTAATCCTATACTATTGTTTCAAATGCATACATTCATCCTATATCTTCTTTAAACCCTCTTCAACATATGTACTTACATGTTCAATTAGAAGCAACTAGGGTTTTCACTTATGAGACTCTAAGGGATCAAATCACCAGTATGAGCAAGTTAATTTCAGATTTACAAACACATAATCAGATATTACATGAAAATATCACAACATTGGAAAATAATATTATAATACAAAAGCCTTAAAGGCACCCTACTGCCACTCATGTATATGCACCTTCACCTAGTCATTGGTTGCACGCAATCATACATATCAAAACAAGAAATCAGAATAAAGTAAATCTAAAACTAATGATTCAAAAATCATTCAAAGATAAAAAAAGATTTCAACTGACGTACTAAGGGAAATGATTAAATCTAAGTTTCTCAAAATACCCCCTCTACATCTAGTGAGAAGATCTAGATATTATTGTGCATATCATAGAATGCATGGGCATCACACAAATTCATGTGTTGCATTAAATAAACATATACAAGAGATAATTTCTAATGAGGACCCTATACAAGATAAATTAGTCAAGCAATCCATAGTGTCATAGGAACATATTCACAAAGGGTCAAATTCAAAAATAGTATAAAAGTGGCTACCAAAGCATAACTCAAAACAATAAAAGGATTAAAAAACAAAATAAAAATAAGAAATAGTAATATAAGCATAGGTAAACCATGAAAAAGATGAAAATATACCTCTCTAAAATGAGGTTCAACTTTCAAAGTAGTATGGATTTGGTCAAAAATATTGACAATAGTTTGATTATCAAGGTCAAGTGTTAGGCAAGAATACTTAAGGCATCACTACTCCTATTCTATAAGTTGATAATGATTGTCACCAAGGTTTGGTATTTATTAAAAATCCTAAGGCAAATCATTCAAAGACACAATTTATCAAAGCAAAAGATATAGATATAATAAAAGTCAACACTATCATTCCATTGGTTCAAAATCATGATGATAATGATGAGTGGAATAATATAGGTTATTATGATTTCCAAGATACCAATAATGCATCCAGATATTTAGAATCATATTTTCAACCATTTTCTCATGCTTCACAATCATGCATGATTCCTTTATTTTATATAGGACACCATGACAAAGAGTCTCTTATAAAACTCATTGGTTAGTATCATTTTCTTCCTAGTCTTTCTTGTACATAATTTCTTTTTATTTACTTGTAGATAGTTTCTTCCTTCTTACATGTACATAGCCTCTTTTTAATTGCCTGTACATGATGTTTTTTTAAATTACTTGTATATAGCTTCTTTCCAATTACTTATATATAGTATCCTTATGATTGATTATACATAGCTTATTTTATAAATACCAAAAATAATATAATAGGTCAAAATACAAAAATAAAACAAAATTCCAAAATATAAAAACATTTAAATATTCCAAAAATCCAAAAACATTTCAATTGTATGCATTATCCATGCTTTACATTTCTACTATCATGTTAGACTTAACGTTTTGATGTTCTATGCTATTGTATGTCAATTTATCTACATTACCATGCTTCAATTGATCTTCTTTGAATGTATGCAATGACACCTAGATCCTTGATTGCTTCACTCTACCCATTGAGGGGGTATCCTACTTATACATTTGAGACATACATTAATATATCTACCCACTAGGGGCATCTTCAACATGACTACACCATTAGGCTATTTTATTCATATACCACACACTCTAGTTGTCATGTTGATGTACACTACTTACTAGCTTACATAGATCATTCTATCAACACTCACTAGTATATAATACTTATGTATTTATTAACATATACCTAGTTTTTTACTCCATGTCTTGCATCTTTCATTTTTCTTTTGATTAGTTAGATGGGATTGTATTTCTAGTATTTACATGCCTTCCTTTCCTAATTTGTATAGCTATATGTGATTGCATTTCTTAGTTCCCATTTTATATCTTATATGTGCCTTAGGACATTTGCCAATGTCCTTTTTTTCTATTCTTATGTGTTCTTTAGTACATTTTCCAATGTCCTTTGCTTGTTCTATTTTATGTGCTTGTGGCCCTCATGCTAACCTTGCTTATTTTAAATTGTATGTGTACGTGGTATTTAAATATGCCTTGTATGCTTGCTTTCCTAGTTTGAGTAATATATGCCCATGTCCCTTATTTATTTGACTCCTTGGACACTCTTATATGCTTCTTATTTCTTATTATGTGTACTTGTTTGCTTGTTTGAATCTCAATTATATGAAATACCATGATCCATATCATGCATTATCTCACTTTCTTGTGTGCCATGATGGACATCATGCTCCATCCCTCCTTGACAACTAATAAATAACCAAAAATTTTAGTTTTAGCTTAATAAATTTCACATGCTATTACATTATTACATCTATCTAGGCATACCCCTATTGATATAACAATATTAAAAATAAAATATGATATATTTTGAGACTTTTTTAAATTATCATTGCTATATCATGTATTTTGTAGCATAACACACTTATAGGTATCTTTTTTTAAGGAAATAATTTTAGGGTCTTCATTCCTACCCTCAAAAGAGGGGATAATAAATTAGGGTTTTATCACAGAGATTAAAGCCCTTTATTGGTCAAAATCAATTTTCAAAACACTCAGAACAATAGTCGGAGATCAAACTAGGAAAAATAGATCAAAAAAATAGTGATGATTATAAAACAATGATCAGAATCAACAAAGGACAAGAGTATCAAACCTAGACAATAGTGATGGACCCTAGGGTGTCCTCTTTTTAAGAGTCATATCTAAATAGAAAAAACCTAGATTTTCTATAAATAGCCAAAAAGGTAAGTTTAATTATATTTTTATCACATATAGTTTAGATCAAATTCAATAGTTTTCATACATTTTTCCTCAAAGAATCTAGATATAAGGGTTGTTGGGATTAGTCCTAACATTAGTATATTAAGGAATAATAAAATGAGTTGTATCTCATGTAGATAGGATAGAATGAGAAATTTTAGTGATGAGATTTGACTCCTATATTTTAAGAGATTAATTGTGTATATATTGTAATATTGTTAATGAATAAATTATGTGATTGAGATTGATCAACAATTGTTTTATGCTCTGTACATTTTAGGTCCTTTGGCTCTTCACTATTAATGGGATAATTCCCATTAGTGGTATCAGAGCAGGATCTCCCTATGGTATCTCTCTAAAAAATTCTTAGCCTTATTCATCATAGTAGTTTTGGAGTGCATACCACATCCACTACTCTTTCCAATTGATAGGCCATTCATCAGGTTTGACATTGGGATAGTAGTGAAGACCACATGATATTCCCAATGACAAGATTTTGATGATAAATCAATTTTTTAAATATATTTTATATATTAGTCTCTATTTTATAGTTTACAATATTTTGAACCAGATAATACTAGGCTGTAAAAATATTGCATCAAGGGTTCCTCAGCCTACCTCCTTATAGAATCACTCTTGTATTGAGCTCATCTCTATCACAACTCTATGGCATGGTTTTTTATGAATATGGCCATAAATCTATTCTCAAATCACATTGCCTTGGAATGGCATTCATGGGCTCTTAGCTTTTCACATAGACTCAAATTGACCTTCCCAGATTAAAGCCCATGCTCAGCCTTCATGATTGGATCTATCTTTATCCTATATCACCATCCAACTACATTGATGCATTATTTAGTGCATGGACTAAATCTAATCACCTTTTATCAATGGTTTCCTCTTATCTTCATTTGAATCCAAGATTCTACATAATTTCTATTATCTTATCATAATTCAATGAATTTGCAAGAAAGACTGTAAATTTATACATTTGGCTTCCTCCTTTGAATAGGGAAACTAAATTATTTGTATTCTTTCACCATTATACTTGTTGATCTATCTGATCTTCACTTTTCAAAGGAAAATGCTAGTCAATATTCCATAGCCCACGAGTTTTATGGTTTTAATTTATCTGTAGTTTTATGTTTTAGTTTTTTATCATTTGTAGTTTTTTTGGTTTTTATTATTATTATTTTTTTATTTTTTTAGTGATGTGTCATGTATAACCTTTTATAATTATTTTTAAGATTTATTTAATTCATTTTCTTTTATGACATTTTGGTTCTATTTTAAGTGTTTTATTGTTATTAGATTTTATAAATTTGTATTAATTCCATATTTTTTAGTTTTTAGGTGGTGTGTAGTTTAAATGGTTGATTATGTTTTGGTTATGTTTAGTGTTTTTATTTAAAGTCATTTTTATATTATTCAAAAATCAAAAGTGTTAAAGTTATTATCAAAAAATTTAGTCAGTGTTTCTTTTGTCTTTAGTTGATGCCACTATATGTGTGTCAATCATCTATTGTCAAATAAGTCTTCAAAGATAATTGTATTTTCAATATTATTATATCTCCAATATTTTGTAATAAAACTCCTCTCCAATGGAAAAGGTTTGATTTATTGTATTTGGATACATTATTAGGCAAACCTGACGTCCATATTTAGGGGGGGCAATTTAGATGTGTAGTTCCCCATCCCATGTTAGAACTAAAGGGGGGAATGTTGGGATTAGTCATAAAATTAGTCTATTAGGGAATGATAAGATAAGTGAGTTACATCTCACATAGATAGGATAGAATGATAAATTTTAGTGATGAGAGTTGAATCCTATTTTTTAGGAGATTAATTGTGTATATATTGTAATATTGTTAATGAAAAATTATGTGATTGAGATTGATCAAAAATTGTTTTGTGCTCTACACATTTTAGAGCCTTTGTCTCTTCACCATTAATGGGATAATTCCCATCAGGGCCATCATGAATAACATGATGGATCTCACTTCATGTTTTAGATAAGGTAGGTTGTATAACTTCTAGATCAAAATCCATGATACAAACACCAGTGATTGGGGGCAATGTGTATAACACATTGGCTTTCTTTTATTTCTAAGTTTGGTATATTACCCAAGTATTCTTAGTAGTTACATGCCTTATTCCATCTATAAGTGGTTGGAATCATTCTTGAGTGGCTTCCAAATAGGCTTAGTTCTTAGTTTTAGAGTGGTTTTCATACATGCCTAATCTCCACCTCTAAGAATAGCCAAGATTAGCCTTATTTCTAGTACATATCTGACTATCCATGTCATATTGTTAGAGTATAGATCATTCATGGTATTTAAGATCCATATCAAATGACACACATTCATACCAATATTAGTTCATAGCTTCACTTAGTGGGCAATGATGGAGCCAAAGGTCTAGATAACCTTTGCATTATTGACCCACATACTCAAAGGGATTAGACACACAATCCAAACATTGATTATCATATGCATGATCACATAGCTTCACTTAGTAGGTGACGATGGAGCCAAAGGGCCAGCCTTTGCATTCTTGATCCACTTTTAAGGAGTTGATCACTCATCTCTATTCATGATAGTACTTTTGGTACAACACATATCTAGCATCACTTAGCATCACTCAATAACACAATAGGTTTTGTATTGGTCCATGTACTTAGTGAGGTGTATTGGTTCCTTTTTCTTTCTCTCTCTTTTACCCAACTTTTATACATTCTTATTTTAGATATAGTGTATCTAGTAAGAACTGATCTACTCTTTATTTTCTATTATATATTTACACTTCATGATGTGCTATCTTTACACATATTTAGTATCACATAGCTTCATGGGCTTCACCCTTGTAGGTAAGTTTAGGTATGCTTTCTATTTTTCCTTTTTCCTAGAATTTTACTTTGATTCATCACTAAAATAAAGGGGGTACATGTAGTCATATAAAATTTCAAAATTGGTAGCTTGAGTGTGGCTTGGGACACCCTATCCATATGACCTTATTTCATGTTTTTATGACCCTTCTATACATATTTTTTATCATTATTGATCATTTGTATACTTTTGAGTCCTAATTTTGAGCTATTTCCTCGGCCAATATTATTGCTCAATTCTTGAACCTATAAGATAGGAGCACCATACTCAGAGTATAGCACTAGACCTTAGCGTGTCCTATTTTTATTACTCTTATCTAATCACATATTGAGCCCAAACAATAATTTCCATCTGATTCCTATCCCTCATCATGTCAGCCTAGCATGAATACATCTAACCCATGATCAATAGTTCCTTATAAAATCCCATCCAAAGGTCATTTACAAAGGGAGGTGAAAAATATTATAAATCAAGAAAGAATACAAGAAAACTACTAAGGCAAACTTTCCTATTCTCTACATATAGTCACCCAACATAGCTGTAAACATATTCACACCCTCACACCAGTCCCTAACCACCTTGAGCACTATCAATTCTAGCATTTTTGCATCCTCATTACACTATTGCATAAAACACATTAAGTGGGAAAACTACATATGGATTGATCCCTCTTTGAGGTATTGGTATGTAGGAAGTGTACCCACACAAAGGGTGTGGATACATGTTTAGTACATATTACACACACTAACCCCCCTCTTTCTCAAGTTTTATCAAGAATAATGAAGGTTTAGGGTTTTAATATTGAATCGGCTCTACAAGGAGCTCTATTGATATTTGAAACTTAATATTTCACAAGTAGACTCATATAGGGACAAAAAACAAAACCCATAAATCTTAGATCTCTTTGACTAGCTTGGACAATAGTGGCAGGAGTGGAATATAGCACTAGACCCTAAAGTGCCCTATTTTTAGTGTTCCTATCCTTTCATTAAATGAAATCCAAATTTTTATTTTTGACACTATCCTAATCCTACACAGCTAGTTCCAACCTTTGTCTCATTTGTCTCAGTCTAGTTTCAAGCTAAGTTATATGTCTCCTTATTTATTACTATTTATAGACAATTTTAAAAGACACCATAAACTTTACAAATTATTACTATAATTATTGTAATATTATTTACTATATTATTATTCTAGACCCTTAGCTTAAATTAGGAATAAGACTCTAATATTACCAAAATAGTTAAATCACTTGAGATGGGGAATCCTATAGATCATACATATATTTTTAGATATATAGTTGCATAAAATTATGTAAATATGACATAAAATATCATTACATAAATATAAAAACAATTAAACTATGTGTTCTCACTAGTCTCTGTTCCTGAATCATAACCTACTATAGAGATAGTGGATTCTTTGATGTAACAACAACATCACCTAAACCTTTTTCTCATATATTATGGGTGCCCATATCATCCCTAATCATCTATAAAACCAATAAATTAATAATATGTGAATATAATGAACATGATAAAAAGCTATGACTATAATATATATTAAAATAGAGTTTTTTGTTTAAAGGACAATAAACATGTAAATGAATAACTATGTAATTTATAAATTTATAAACTTGTATGTAAGGTACACCTATGAAAATTTCAACCTCTATAATAGATTCAAGGCTTATTTAGGTACCTAAAACATCACCAATCAACTATACAAACAACGAATAACAAGTTCAATCAAATAAACTAGTTATTTAAGTAAACACATGTACTAGAAAATAAATCTAATATTCTTTTACAAACATTAAAAAACTATAATTAAAATTAAAATTTTGTATCAAATACAAATGTTAAAGTATCCTCTATAATAAGAGCCTAAGATATCTTGATAGGAGTTGTTGAAACTACTACATCTTGCATAGTGTCTAAAATGCTAGTGTCATGCACTGTTGAAGTATCTACATGTGGCATATGATATGGTATGCTAATGTCTATCATGATAGTTTCTATCACTACTAAAACATATATATGGCATATTCTCTAGCATGATAGTCTCTATAAATGTACTCTATGTATGTCACACCTGAATAAGAGGTCTCGTACACTTCTTCCCACACAATGTACAATGATGCATAGGAATGTAACATAAGTAAGAGGAGGGACACCAGCACCAATACTAACACCAACAAAACCACTATTTCCACTACCAATACCACTACCACCAACACTACCACTACCATTAACACCACTTGTAGGATGAGTAGAAGTCTTTAAAGTATGCATACCATGATCAATCATTAATTGTGTCAAACTAGTAACCACCTCAAGGGTGTCCATTTGTATGTTATGATGCAAAATTTTATGAATAGAGGCATGTGATATTGTTCTTCTATTTCTTAGAGCTTGATTATGATGGTTTTCGTCCCACCTAAAACTAGGTTTATCAAATGAAGATCCACCTCCCCTACCTTGCGATGCCTTCATGTTGAAATAATTTGGAATTACTTACAATACAAACTCATAATATAATTTTCTCAAAAAATATAATGAAACCTCATTATTGTTGCATGGAGGCTCATAAAATACCATCCACCACCTATCCCAAAAGTTAATTTTAATAGCTTCATGAACACACCAATCAATACTAATGTTTTTTCAATTTGTTGGTGGAGGTTGGTTGGTTTCAGTTTAATAAATAAAGAACACAAATCTTATTTTGTTATTTTTTTATTCACATATTCATATGACAATTTATCATAATAAAAAAAATTAGAGCATCTATTCGATGCAACATTGCATCCAGTTGTGAAGTCACATTTTCTAATTTATTAAAAATAGACTCTAATATATTGGCAAGTAAAATTTATGCACTTCCAGTTGAAGAGTGACACAAACCATTGATGATTATTTGTAATTATTGATGTTTATAATTATATTTCTAATATGATTCAACTTATTCTTGTGCAAAATCAAATTATTTAGGGTTTTGTCCAACATTTTCTTCAAGAAATGGATCCATCAAAATTGAGTATCTATTTTTTTTTTAAATATAGATTTTTTTAGGGAATGTAAAAAATCCAATGCAAATTTAATTTCAAAACCCTTATTCAATAAAAAACTATAAATATAAATGAAAATAAAAATGTAAAAATAACATACCTAATTTGAAGCAATCCAATGCCGAATCTTATGGGTGGGATGAAACTCCAAAACACGTGCATCAATTTAAAAATTTATCAAAATAAAAATCTCCTAAAACTCTCTTGGTCATGGGTTTTCTCTTTCAGCTATGTAAAAAATGAAATTAGAGAAAGGGTGTATTCCCTTTATGTTTTATAAAGGGCATACACCCTTTACAAAGGGTGAACACCCTTTGTATTATAAAGGGTGTATGCCATTTTTAAAGTTTGAACAGCCTTTGTAAAGGTCATATGCCCTTAAGGCTAGGGTAAAAGCTAGAGCCTCAATTTTTAAAAAAATGGTGTATGCCCTTTATGAAAAAAATTATAAAGTTGGAAGACTGTCATGTTTTTTTTCCTCCAGTTTTGTGCATCAACGCATACTTCACATGTTAAATAAAATTCATGTCAGATTAAAATGGCCCCAAAATGGCACATTTCAACTAATATTTTTTTTCAAAACTTGTCAATGATTTTAAAAATCACATATGAGGTTTATTGTTAATTCATGGGCCATCTATTGAGATCTAAAGGAATAATTATTTTTAGAACAAAAACACCACTTTTTTATTCTCTCACTTCCATGATGAAAATAAACTTCAAATCTATAATTTTAAGGAAAGATAAGCTACACCAACTTACCCATAATATTTTTTGGGCATGTTTGCTGTAATGGTAAGCTTAAGATCAATAAAATAGATTTGATTAAAAATGATATTTAACAATAAACATATAAATATAAATAAAATAACCACTGATCAAGAGAAAAGGAAAAAAAATAATTTATACATTGGCCCTTACTCAATATTTATCTTTATTTTTTTATATGCTTAAAAAATTAATTTTCTTTCTAATCTTCAAGATCAATTAAAACATCTTTAATAAGAGTGGCATATAACCATTAAATCTAATAAACAATCTAATAAAACAATAAATATGAAATATTATGATTATTTTTTTTCTCATTTACCTTACATAATCTTTTCACATGCTCAAAATTCTCAAACACAACCTCATTCTTATACAATGAACCAATTTCATAGAAAATTAGTGGCTCTGGTACCATTATTAGAAAAAATATATATTTCAACCAAAAGATTAATTTTTCATTTCATTTCAATATTTATAATTGGTCTCAATGACCTATGTTAAATACACACATGCTAATTTAAGGATTTAACCAACACAATAAACTTAGATTTTAAGATAGATTTTGTATCATATTTCTTAAATAAAAAAACTATCTACAACTTTCTCACTAACTATTATACATAAATAGAGGCAACCTAAGATTTTTTTTATTTTTATTTTTTTTGGGGGGGGATTGATCCATTTTATCTATTTAATATTTTATCCAAACTAAAAACCTTTGATTATGATTCTAATATTTCCTTTATAATCCAAAAAATTAAGATTATAAAATACATCTAAAATGATTCAATAATTAAAATAAATAATCATACAATCTTCATAGATGCAATCACATATCATGTTGGATGAATCCAAAAACTATTAATAAAAATACATCTTGAAAGTATCTAGTATCATTTTTATTTAAAACATGTAATATATATCATTAGATAAAAATAATAATACATGCCTAATCAAAAATATAGGTGGTATGAAATCAAACCCTAAGCAAAAAGGAATATGAAAATGAGAGTGAATTCAATAGACCATAGAACAAAATATTGAATATAAAGCACCAAGGCATAAGATCAAAAATCATACAAACATCAAACCTTAAATAAGCATTTTTTTTTAGAGGGAACATGTAATTAGATTAGATTTAATTTCCTCATTTTCCTTTAACTTGAGTTATTTCTCTTCTCCTTTGGCATGTGGAGATCAACCATTGGGTCCAAAACTACATTCAAAGAATTATGAACATTTCCAACATGCCAAAGTTTCTAATCAATGACAACATTTGTAGGTTTCTCTAAGGATATTCTACTCCAAGGCTCCAATCTAATTTTATATAAATTTTCATGGGCCAAAGCAGCCTCATCTAACACTTAAAAAATATTTTTCTCACTCTTTTGAAGATCTAATCTTAGCCCACCACTTTTTTTCCTTCACTTATATTCACTACCCTAAAACATCTTACAACTCTATCAAGCTAGTGTGATAAACCTTATTTGATCATGTTTCCACTTCTAATTTATGGCTTCATTTATGATATCAATGGCTTTCATCTTATAAACATGTTTTTTTAGATGTATTAGAATAATGAAAGAAGTCACTGATGGGACATAAATAAAATCCTTAGTTAGATCATTTCCCTTTATTCCTTTCAGATCATATACTCTTGATCAAAGAGTCATGAAAGGCCTAGATCTCAAATCATTCTAAATCTTGGTGTTCTTAGTTTTCTCTTAAACTTTCTCCTTCCCTTTGGATTCAAGTATATGGTTTTTCTTGTTTTTTTAACTATATAAAATCCATCTTATCTCTTCTATTTAGTTGATGTATCTAGAGGGACATCTTGATCTAAATTACCATGGCTATAGTACATCAAACATCAAAATTTGAGGATTTCATAATGCAAGGGTTATTCAAACATATTTCCCTCTAGATATTGTAACCATACTTTTCTAGGAAGAGTTTTGTTTACATCCATCTAAACACAAATTTTTTCATAATAAATATGGTTCTTACTATGAGTTTTAGAATAAATAAATTTCAACTTCTCAAGGGATCATCTAATCCTTGAAATAATGGGCTCTACCCATAAATATTCAAGGAAGTTATATATTCTTATGCGAACTGGTGTTTCCTTTAGATCCTCTTGATAAATGTCAAAACTAGGGTTCTACAAAGTCATAAAAATACATAATCTATTAAAAATAGAAATGCATAATCTACTAAAAATAGGGTTTGTACCCATGGAAAATAATACTACAAATTTTAACACTTGAATTCCTAGGGTCAAGATAAGATAGCTACAAGAAATGTAGGTACATTTGGATAGTAATGTGGTTGGATGGGTTGAATGAGTTGGTTAGGTTGCTTTTAATTAATGGGTTGAAATTGCTAAATTATATGAGATAATTTAATAGTACAAACTCTCTCTATGGGTTGAGCTACCCTTTTGGTATTTTGTATTATGTGTACTAGTGTGTATGATCTTTTATGTCAGTAATCCTCTCTAACATAATAATGCATGTTTAATGAAGCAAATTATGATTGAATTAGGGGTTTAGATTAGATAGACTCTAGGATAACTAGATAGTTTAGTTATTTATCAATATTTTAATCTTTGAATAAGTGAAATTTAGGGTGGATCACCCTTGGTATATGTATATCTTGGTTGATATGACCACATCTAGGAAAATTCATCCAAAACAAATGAATGAATAGGATGGGGATTAAACTAAGGATAAAGAGTTGAATAAAATATGAATGTGAACTAATTATAAATATATAAAATTAATTTTTATATATTATTTGGCATCAGTTAATCATATTTGATCATATAAGGCTTCGAACTCACTTTTTATCAAATGGGAAATGGGGTCAAATGAAATTAGTCCAATGGAGCTTGAAGTCATTATCACTTCAAGTGTTCACTACCTAAATGGGGGAAACCACTAAATGGAAGGCTCTCACTTGTGTTTAACCACTTGATCTAGATATATCATCCAAAGATATAATAATAAATGGGTAGGGTGATAAATAAACTAGATGAGGTTAAAAATTAATTTTGAAATTTACATATGGGCCTCTAGTTAGAGTTTTCAAAATAAAAGATTATAATAAATAAGTAACTAAAATGCATTCAATATGAAAATAAATAAGAAATTTACATGTATAAAAACATAATGAAATTAATTTATACACATAATTGAAATGTTTTTAATTCTTTAATTGCCTCACAATACATAAGAATACAAGTGAACTATATGTTTATCTGTTTGATGTTTTTATGCATGTTATGATAAACTAATGAATTATTAAAATGCAATGTTGGAAATGAACAATTGAATAATCCTTTTTTTTTTTATATATATATTTTTTATTTTATATATCTTATGAATACAATGATAAACTAATGAATTAATAAAATACAATGTTGGAAATGAATAGATAACTAATAGTTTTTTTCTTTCTCTTTTTGATGTTTTATGCATGCAATGATAAACTAATGAGTTAATAAATTGTAGTTTTATAAATGAATAACTAACTATTTTTTTATTTATTTTTTTATATTTTAATAAAGAATGTAGAACTAAAACTAAACTAACTAATTGTTTTTATTTTTATATTATCATATTTTAGATGAATTCTAGAAATTATTTAATTATCTATGCAAATATAAATACTAGAAGTGAATGAAACAATGTTTATTATTGGGTTCTAGAATAACATAGACCTCTATTTAAGCTAAACTATAACAAATCAAAAATGTAATTGAATAAAAGACATAATAGGGTGTTATAAGTGAATGATGAATAAAAGAAAAAATATTAAAAATAGTAACATATAAGCATAGGCTAGTATAAGTGAATCATTTGTGCATGCACAATGATAATAATTGAGTCATTATGCTTATGGATAATTTAAAAATGATAAATAATCCACATATGATAAGAATGAAATAAAATATGGCACTCAAATATATTTAAAACTACATGTGGGACTCACAAAGCCAAGTTCTTCCTTTTTGAAAAGAAATAACAAATATTTAATCAAATAAGATTCATGGATAAAAAGAATAAACATGGGAAATAAAAATAGAATCTCAAAAATATTACGCTTGCATATGAGGCACAAAATAAATAACTTCAAAGATAACTATGGATTGCATAGAAGTTGTGAAAGAGTGAATAAATTTAGACACAAAATAGATACCTAAAAATAAATGAATTAATTATTTGAAAGATTTTATTGGATGTGAAGCAAGGGTGAAGCTATGAATAAATATTCACTAATACTTATAAAATCAATTAATCTTAGAGGTGGTAAGTTAATACATAGCTATGGAAATGGATTTCAAAATAAACATAAGATATTTTTTTATCTATCTTTAATCTACATGCAAGTTTTAACTAAATAAATATAATCTAAAATAATAAGAAATCCTTTAAAATGTCAAATGCAGATGAAAAACCATGAAAGTGATTTTTTTGTGAAACTTTAATTCTCACATTAAATCTCCATGTAATTACTCATTTTGATCCAAGGGTTTTTTTCCTTGGTAAGAGGGTATGCAAAATAATGGAACCAAACTAAAATCAAAAGGTTGAAAATAAAACACATTTGTCTATGATTAGCTCTCATGAATTGCAGAGTATGGGTTATCTATTAATGATTTTTTGAATCTAAATTATACTAAAAATAAGTGTATTTTTAATGTTATGGTATTCATAAGTTGGTTAGGAGATAATATACGAGAGGCACTTTAAAAATTGAATCTATAAATAAGAGAGAATGAATCAAAATATGCATCATATGGGTTGAATTTATCACTTTAATAATGGTCATGAAATCACCATAAAAATTAGAGTGATGGTTTCATAACCTCCATAACACTCATAAAAATTATAACTATAGTTTTAAAATTACTAGGGTACTTTTCACAACCAATAAGGTAACTTAGTGAATCATTACGGTCGTTATGCAACCTACATGATGGTTCTTCCTTGTAATTCAAACTCTTATTTTGGGAAGATTAAAGCTTTTACATCTTGAAAAATTGACATTTGTGGAAAATTTTAAGGTGGAAAAATGGGGAAATGGGAAATAAAAGGATCTAAGTATATTACATTTTATCAGAGGTTATTATATAATCACTCGATTTCTAAATATTTCATCGTGCAAATTTTGGATGTGTACATATTTCCCCCTCAAGTGAGGCACCTTGTCATGAATTGGCTAGTGATATTTTACAAATAATAAGTGAATCCAATTGAAGGGGAGGGTTGTAAAGCTTAAATTCTTTACATGTTTGTAAAAGTGAAGCTACTCTGGATCCCTCATCACCTAAAACTAGAAAATAAGAATCAAGTGTAGTATATCAAAGATATTTAAACACACTATTTAATTTAAATTCAAGACAATATTACTTACCATACATGTGATGTAAAACATACTACCTATCACATTTCATTGGAGGCTGAAACTCAGCACTAGGTAAAGAGAAGTCAACCTGAAAAAGACCAAAAATATATTTAAATACAAAATTCAAGTAATATTGATGCATTATATGGGAAAAAAAGATAAGATTACTTACCATTGACATGGGAAAAGGATACTACTTGAGTCGCCTAGTGTTGTTTCATACCAAAAAACTTGCAAACACATCAAGGTACTTTAAAAATAAAGAAAAATAAAGTAAACTATGAGAAAAAGGTAATTTTAAAATAATAATTAAATAAATGAAAATTTTCTATAAATAGATTTTTATTTCAAAATCAAAAGTCATTCTCACTTTTTTAATTGTCAAACTTGAGCTTTGGCCCACGTTTGACAATTTTTCATATGGATATAGGAGAAATATAGAGTGAAAGAGAGGATGGGAGTGGCACTAGAGGAAGTATGCATGCCCTAAGAACAATTTATTTTTTCCCTCTCTCAAAAACCCCATGTTACTTAGTTTTTATTTAAAACTCTCTAGGGAGGTTAAATACAATGAAATGTTAGTAACAAAATATTAGCTAGATGATCAATAAAACATGAGAATTTCTAATTTTATATTGAATATTTAATTTTTTTATATTTATTTAGTTTTTTGGGTATGAAATATGAGGCTACCAATTTTAGGATAAAATGATAGTTTTCATAGATCGATGGTTACATAACTGATCTGATAGTTATCGAACCACTGTAATGATTATATAATCTTTGATACTCCAATATTAGAATTATCACAACTAACCCTATAGTAATAGATTTTTTTTGATGATTATGTAATTTATCATTATACATATACATATATATACATATATATATGTATATGTATATATATGTATATGTATATATATATGTATGTATATATATATATATGTATATATATATATGTATGTATATATATATATATATATACATATATGTATATGTATATATATGTATATATCTATGTATATATATATGTATATATATATGTATATATATATATATGTATGTATATATATATACATATATATATATATATATATGTATATATATATATACATGTATATATATATATATATACATATATATATATATATATATACATATATATATATACATATATATATATACATATATATATATATATACATATATATATATACATATATATATACATACATACATATATACATATAATTATGTAGTTATCACACTAGGATGGTAATTTCCCCTTGCATACAATAACATTTTTTCCATAATAGGGGTTAATATTAATTTTTAAGGGATTGTACTAAATGATACTTTTTTTATGAATATAAGGGGAATATGTGAGATGAATTTATGCTTAATATTAGGATTGGTTACCCCATGTGATGGCCTTACTGACTTTAGAGGATATTTCCCTAGATAAAAAAGGCTATAATATGGAGGATAACCTAAATAAGACTAACTACCATAGCTAACAAACCACTATATTATTTATTTACTTATTAGGATGTAAGACTAGGCCACCTTATAATTCTCATAGGTTTTTAATGAGTGGAACATAAACCTATATGATTTATATAATAGTATTGGATTACATGAGATATGGCATGTTTTATCTATTAGGGAGGCTACATATAATGCACATGACCATAGATGGGAAGTTTATTTTGAATATGGAGAGGTGTTGTATTGGGTTCCAAGAAAGAGTTACATTTGGTTAGGATGGAGAGCCTTGATATGCCTAACATTTGTAAGGTAATAATTGGCACATTGGTCTCATATTTAGTTGAGGACAAGGGAATTAATAGGATAATTTACTAATGGCAGTGTGTGATTGGGGATATCTAGGAGCATGGGAGATGGTAAAACTAGGCCAAAGATGTCATATTCATGACTTATAAGTATTTTTAAAAGATAAATTGATTGGGTGCACTCTTATTGAGTCACCCAACAATTTTAATTTGCTAGGTTTATGAGAAAATGAATCCCTATAATAGGGTATTTGGTATTATTGATCCATGAGACATTTGAGTAGTAATATGATCTACCATGTATAAATTTAAAGATCATCCTAGATATGTGTCCACACTTACCACATGGGACATGAATTCTCATCCTTATGTTGGGATGATATGATTATGGAATATGAAAAGATTATTTTGATGGATTTTGAGACAACTAAGTAGATCAAGGATAGAAGTAACATAGTAGAAAAACATATAATGGTTAGAGTTCCTTGATAGATCATACTTTAATATGATATGATTATACCAATACCAAAAATAATTTACAAGGGGAGAAGGAGAATTAGGTTTCTCATCTGTGATGATTATCATGACACCCACTAAGCTTAGGAGTATTGATATGATTAGGACATGATCCATGAAATGATGAGGAGGAAGATATTCCTTCAAAGTAATAGGACATGTTTCCCAATAGTATATGGTAGAAATAAAAGGAAGAGGAACTCAAGTTGAGACTCAGATAGGGAATCAACCAAAGGGACAATATGAGGAGGAGGGGGAGGTAGAGATAATCTCAAATGATGATTGTGACCTTGACTAATATGAGGGGGATGCAAGCAAATTTACAAAAAAAACTTTTATTTTCCCACATTGTTATACTTGTTGGTTATTCATAAACTATATATCTAACATACTTGTGTGTGTGTGCTTATAGTGAATTGAAATATGAATAAGTGGAAAAAATATTATATAATACACATGTTTGGACCTATTTTATATACATATTTGTATGATTATGTATTCTCTTCTTGTTGACCTAAGACTACCTACCAACATAGGGTGACACCCAACCATATTTTCCCCTAATATCATGAGGCTCGAAAGTTAGCTAGGTGAGGAGAGAGGATTATCACTTTATATGTTGAGATTGAAACCTTGGTATTATACATGAAACAATGAGTAAACTTTCCTCTTCTAGTAGGAAGATTGGATGAGTAAGAGAGATCTTTCATAATACCACTAGTGGTAGGAGACATATGATCCAAAGTAGGAGCTGGTGACACTCTACATTGAGGTGTTTTTAAAGGGGATAGCTAAGATTACATCCAAGAGACCTAATTAGGTGTTATTACTTATGACCACTATTTTTTTATTTTGATTTGTTACCATAATTTAACTCTCAATTTGATGGTCATACATTAAAACTTGATATATTTTGATATATTTATATACATTATTATCCATTACGATTTGGTACTTTCTAATATTTTTATATTTTTGCTTTAATTCATTTTCAACGTATGCATTGTATATGGTTAGGAATATTTAAAATGTCATGGATCTAATGTGATAAATGTTATGTATTGTTATATTAATGATGTTTAATAGAATGTATACAATGTAATAGTGCAATTGAGAAAATAAATGCACTAACAATCATTTTTAGGTAATAATTAAACTAATTCATTTACATGGTAATTAACACTTAGTTGTAGCAAGGAATGGAATCAATAATAGGATGTATGAAATGATGAAAAGGAAAATTAACTCAATAAAACATCATA
Source organism: Torreya grandis (assembly GCA_037957365.1). Classification (NCBI taxonomy): domain Eukaryota; kingdom Viridiplantae; phylum Streptophyta; class Pinopsida; order Cupressales; family Taxaceae; genus Torreya; species Torreya grandis. Next base: position 372,199 of record JARHVA010008734.1, read on the forward strand.
ATGGGAAAAATATTGACTTAATTACCAACTAACTATGTGATGATTTAACTTCTTTTTAGGATTTAATTTTTTTTTAAACAAGGGGATTAAATAAATAATAAATTTTTAGGATTAATTTATACATAGATCAAAATATGGCCAACCATGGCATAATTGGTAAAGGGAAGGATTATATCTTCAACATGTGCTTCTAGGCAAGCTCTTTGGGATTTGTAACTTTGGCATTCTTGCATTAATATTTTTTGTGTTGATTTAATCTACTTGTTCTTATGACACCATTTTGTTAGATCTATGTAACTATAAGGAAATAAAGGCTCATCATCAAAGGATAAACATAAGAGAGTAAATAAATCTACCCCAATTCCTAACCTCATATAACTATAAGATATAAGGGCTTAACATTGAAGGTTAGTAAAGGTAAATTTATGTTGGATTTTTACTTCACTTATTTTTTTGGTTTGGTTCGGCTTGGATTCACTTTGCATTATGTCATCATTAGCTTTTCTATTCTTCCTTTTTTTATAGGTAGAAACCTAATCCTAATATTTAGCCTCATTAAACTAGTAATATGCAAGGGATCATCACCAAATACCAAGGCAGGTAAGTAAGAAAAATTGGGTGAAGCATTTTAGTGCTTAGATTAGAGAAAAGTAGAGGAGAAATCTGTTAGGAGGAAGGTTTTAGACTAAAGTGTCTAATATTAAGGGAAATTTATAGGACATAAAATATACAATACTCATAATAACCACAATCAATATTCCAATTGATGATAGCTTCAAAAACATATTTCCAAATTAATAAACTATAATAATTAAATGTTAAATGATTTGTTACAATGAGGTTTTTTCCAAGTGAACTTATAGCTAGATATTCATCCAAACAAAATAATTAAAATTCATAAATAATATAAAATATGTTAAATATATATTAATGTAATGAGGAAAATGTGGAAAATATTGTTCAAAAGTGTCTTCATTGATGTCAAGGTTGATGTCATTGATGTCAATGTACATCTGGTGAAGATGCATGGTGAGTGGTCTTTGAGGTATGAGCTTATGTGCTTTATGTGACAAGGAAGCCATGTGACAAGGAGAATTTGAACACAAAAGATAATTTTAAGGTAACCTAATGTCTCTTATATTTTTTGATTTCAAGGTTGATGTCAAGGTTTAAGCTAGCTTAAAGTTGTCAGTATTGTCACAAAGAGGTATGATGGTCAAGTGAACATTGAATCATAATTATAAAGCATAGTGAAGTTTGGTGAAGTAAGTAAGAACAAGATTATGAGAAGTTGTTTGGATTTTTATGATAATATAAGTAGATTATAGATACTTTTAGAAGTGTTTCAAGGTCAGTTGTCAAGTTTCAAGTACTTTAGAATCCTAGACATGACACTAGTCATAACATCTAATATCCTTATGAGAAGGTATGGGTATGCTGACTTGGTAAGATGAGTGCACATAAGGATGAGTGGTTGTATAAGTTTTATTGAGAATGAATATGAGGCATTGGATCACTCAAGAGAGTTTTAAGGTGAATCTATATGGGTAGGAACTTTAAATGAAATCTATAACTAGACCACTTCTAGACATTTCCTGGCCTAATGAGGTCTCATGATCTATTATTAAGGCATGTTAAGGATGTATGATATTTTTTAAGTATGTATGAGGTTTATTGAGTATGTGAGACTGGTTAATAGTGAATTTAAAGAGGCATGAAGGTCATTTCAAGGCTTAATGAGGTGTGAAGAATTAGGTATAGAAAGTAAGGTGGTGAGACTATGGCCTAATGAGGTGTGAAGAATTAGGTATAGAAAGTAAGTATGCATTGGTGATATTTTTTAGATGAATTATAGGTTGTACTAGGTGTATTAATTAAGTTTTAGGTCAAAATTTTAATTTTAATGCAATAAAAAGTGTTTTTAGGTCTCTTGAGTGCACAGAATGAAGGGTTCTCAACCCAAGAAGGATTTTCTTGTGCTCATCAGATCATTAAAATTTTGCATGGGAACCTAAGATATTAATGGTAAATGAAAAAGGGTCATATCTCAAAATTACATTAATTTATTTTTGGATTTATGGAATAATCTTTATGAATGATTGTTAAGAATGGAAATAAGTTTAAACCCTCTTAAAACCCTATAAGGACCAAATGTTGAAGATGTTGATAAAAAGTGCCTAAAATGGATTGGTATGATTATTTAAGATATTATATGTTGTTTTAAACTATCCAAATCACCTAAAAGTGTGATTTTGTGTGTCAAGTGTGTGATTTGACCCTACAAGAAACCATTAATTTCTTAGAGATTTATTGTAGCAGTCATAATTAACCAAGTCAAAGTATGTAAATGGATGGAGGATGAAGCTTGAGACTCATGATTAATGTCCATAAATTTATATGGATAGGTTATATCCCTAAATTTTACTAAATTAGTCATCCAAGTTAGCTAGTCACTAGCAAGCCTAATGGTGGAAATAGTGAAAAACACAGGCAGTAGTGAGAAGATGATTATGAATGTGTTATCATGATATAGTGATGAAACCAAGTTTATGGAGATGTTTTTTTGGATTTTTATTTCCTATTAATTATTTTTTTAAATATTTGAATTTAGGTACAATGGTTAAAATGATGAAGCCAAAATGGCTTGTTTGTCTTAATTAGGACTATGTGTAGTAAGGACAACAAATTGGTTTGTAATACCAATAGATGTTACTAGACCATATGATGATTAATTTTTAAGATGGTATATATATGTAATATTATCATATAATTGTATAATATTTATTTTAAATTTGTAATACAAGTGTTGAAGGTCAATGTCACCATGTATGTTCTTTAAGGTAAACTGGCAGTTCTAGGTAAGTAAGTTGTAGTGATGAGTTTAAGTCTATATGAACTAAGTTTGAGTATATAATTCATATTATTTTGGTTTTTTTTAATTTAAATTAATTTAAATTCTTTTTTAAATCATTTAAGTTAGTGTAAAATGTTGAAATTTTGAAGTCAAAATGGCTTGTCTGATTCATGCAAGACTTTGTGAGATAAGGTTAGAAGATTCATATACAAGACCAATTTTTGATATTATATATTATGTTTTTTATGATTTAGGTTGTTATAAATATGTTATATAATATTTTAATTTATTTATAAATATTTAAAGTTTCATTTCATATTTTGTATGTCAAGTAGTTTCATGACTAGTTTTTTATAGTCCCAACAATTCTGAGTGAGAATATTAAAGAGATGAGTTTAAGACTTTTTACCTTGAGTTGAAGTGTTCAAATAATATTTTTATGAAACTTAGGTCTTTTATTTTCTATATATTTTATGTTTTATCATCTAATTTTTGTTTAATCTTTAATAGTTCAAGACAGACTTTCTAGGTATGTAAAGACCTAATTATGAATAGTATTAATGGTGTGCTTCAAGTGGTAATTGGATCTATAAATTATTATAATTAGTATGAGATTATTTTGGGTGTATTTTATTGTTATATTAAGTTTTTATTCCATGTGTGGAGTTTTAAATTGTTCCAAGTAGATCAAAGGGCAACATTTACTGAAGAAGGCCTAATGGAATTAGGTCTCCATGAGACATAAAGAAGGATTTATTCTATTTAAATTATGGACAACATAGTGTAATTATTTATTCATGTTTTTATCATTTATTTAAGTATATTTTATGAAAAATATAAATTTTCAATTGTATATGGCCAACTAAGAGTGTATGAGCAAAATCCTAGTATAAGAACAAGGCTAAATAAGGCCTATTTGAGTCAGTTAAGAGAATGGATGCATGAGTGAATGATATATAAGATTAAATAATATAATTTCGTATTATATACCATGAATTTTTTTCATATATACTATCATGAATATCTAATAATGTTACTATATATGAATATCAAGGTCATATGACCTAATCTATCTTGATGAGACCTAGTTGAGTGAAGAAGTCTAGAAGCTAGTTTGAGAGGGATAAAAGAGTTAGAAGATATAAATAAGGTTATCATCATATATTTTGTGATAAACAAGTTTTTATTAATGTGGTCAAAAATTGTATGTGGTTGAGTTTTTTTAATCATCTAGGGGTTTGGTGCATCCTTGGAGGTTGGTGCTTGTTAAAGCCTAGTTGAGTGGGTGATTGACTAGTTGAGGTTGGTTCTTCATGTGGAATTGGTGATTCACTAAAGATTGTTATTTTTTATTAAAGGAATGTAGTAAATTTTTATTTATCAGTGGGTTTTTTTCTTTTGAGGTTTTTCCACATATGTAATGCATTATCTTGTTTCACGATATTGTACGGTTACATTTGCTTTGCTAGATGTTCATGTTTATATGAATGGTTATTGTATGCTTAAGTAGAATTTAATGAATTTTTTTAAGACACTTATTCACCCCCCCCCCCCAACTTATTTATTTTTATTCCAACATTTGGTATTATATCTATTCCTTTTAAGTAGGTATAACGTCTCAAGGAGATTCTAGAATCAAGGAGGGCTAGTCAATAAGATCAAGGTGGTTTCTCTACCAGTAAGGATACATTATTTAATGGAAATAATTATAATTTTTAAATCATCATAATGAGTAAATATCTAATTTCAATGTTCCATGACATATGGTAGTCAGTTGTGGACGGATACACTCCACCTCCTACTCCACCAACTGATGCAACAGGGAAGAAGGAAAGTGAGAGAAATTCTAAGGCAATGAATGACATTCTATGTGGCCTATCAGAGTCATATTTTATGAAGGTGGTGCACTTTTATTCATCCATGGTAATATGGGAAAAGTTAAAGACTATATATTAATCAAAAACCAATGTGAATATGGGTAAATTGAAGACTCATAGAAGGTAGTTTGAAAGTCTAAGTATGAAGGAAGATGAAAGCATTGCATCTTACATGTAAAGGGTTGATGAAGTTGTCAATTTAATTAGAGTACTAGGAGAATAAATGAAAGAATATATAGTTTTTTAAAAGTTATTGAGATAACTAACTCTTAAGTTTTATTCTAAGGTATTTATAGTAGAAGAGATGTAGGATTTGGAAGAGCTAGAGATGGATGGGATTCATGGCATCTTGACTGCCTATGAGATGAGAATAAATGAAGGAAGACCTCCCAAGAAAGAAGTATCTTTTAAAGCTGAGAACAAGACAAAATCAAAGAATATAAAGGATAAGGTATTTTTAGATGTTGATGATGACAAATTGATAGCCATGTTTTCTATGAAATTGAGGTTCAGATCTAGTAAGTACAAGGGTAAGTTACCTTTCAAATGTTTCAACTATGGTAAGATTGATCACTTTGCATCTAAGTGTCCTAACAAGGATAATATTGAGCATGATGAACATCATGATGATTATAATAAGGTATATAATATTAAAAAAAAACAAGAATTAATTTAAGAAGTATGAAGGTAGGAAAGGGTCATTCAATAACAGATAATTGTCTATACCAAAGAAGATAATAACTCATATTATGAAAGTGACACAAGTACATATGACAGTGATGATGATAGTAATGAAAATGAACATGACAATAATAAAAACTTATTGATTGATATATAAATAGACAATGAGGGTCACTCAAAAGGTAAAGGCCTTATGGATGAAGAATAAATAGATGAAGAAGAGGCTGAAGTGAACCTTGAGGTAAAATTAATAAGTGATTTATAGGATTTTAACTTACAAAGAAAGAAGAATCATAAATTGAAGTCATTAGTCAAGGACTATGAAGAGAACATTATTTTTTTAAGGATATATTGAATAACACATCCAAGGAGTATGATGAGATCATTAATTATAGTGAATCACAAATGGAGATAGTCACTACTAGCTTAAAAGCTAAATAACAAAAATGAACTAGGTATAGAATTAAAATGAAATCCTTAAAAGATAAGTTAGATCAAGCATCTAGAAAGTTGAATACCTTTATGAAGATTTGAAAGAGTATTGATTCTCTAAATAACATATTGAGTAGTCAGAAGTCAAGGACAAGGCTAATAAAGATAAGAAGGTAAACATGAAAAGACCAACTAGACAATCTAATTCTATGAGGTATGATGATTCATTCAATGGTTATTATTTTACATGTAATAAATTTGGTCATAGATCAAGAGAGTGTAGAAGACCCTCTAAAATTGAATTGCATATGATTATGAAAGGAATCATCAGTCAAAATAAATGAATGAAGTTGTTTGATGATTTTCATAATGTGGGACACATTGCAAGATTCTATCCTAATAGAGTTAGAAGGCCATCAAGTCAAAACCAAATGTTTGGAGCCCATAGAGTGCAATAGAGAATGAAAATGAATGTGTGGAAACCAAAGATAGTAAAAATGATTCATGATTAGTCTACAATCCCAAGTGGATTATTATTTTATGATAAACCATACTTTAGATGTGAAATTAAGTCAGGAATGTCTGATATCAAGTCATATTATTGATCAAATAGTTGATGAAGAGGTCAATACAAAAGTGTCAATCAAGCCTAGAAGGATCTTGAAAGATATTTAGTCTTATGAGAGCATGGAGATCTAGGAATCTCTTGACATTGTGTTGTTTTATTGTCCTATGAAATGGGTGACTCCATTAGGCTTCATAGAGACACTATTAAATTAGCAAAAGCAAGGTGGATGCTTGATTTAATGGGGAGATATTTAGATTATTCATAAGCTCTAAGTGTAGTTATTGACATGTGTAGAGGAGTTGGTGAGCTCAAATTATGAAATAAAAGGGGGAACTTGGTAGCTCTTAGTGATTTTATAGTTTTTGAGAGTACTTTCCAAAGAGGGAGAATGAGTGGTTCCAAAATTTATAATGTGTATGAGCCTTTTTCATTAATGTCAAAGGGGAAGAAAGAATAAAATAAGGGAGATGAAAATGATGAGGTTATAATATTTTTGTAATAAATGATAAATGGTGAGTTTATTTATAAGTGTTGTCATTGATGTTAAGGTTGATGTCATTGATGTTAAGGTGCATCTGGTGAAGATGCATAGTGAGTGGTCTTTGAGGTATGAGCTTATGTCCTTGATGTGACAAGGAATCCATGTGACAATAGATTATTTGAAGGAAAGAGATAATTTGAAGGAAACCTAATGTCTCTTCTATTGGTTTATGTCAAGGTTCATGTCAGCTTGAAGTTGTTAGTATTGTCACAAAGAGGTATGATGGTCAAGTGAGCATTGAAGCATGATCATGTGGTATAGTGAATTTTTGTGAAGTAAGTTAAAAAAAGATTTTGAGAAGTTTTTTTAATCTTTGTGTGATAATGTAAGTAAAGTATAGATACTTTTAGAAGTGTTTCAGGGTTAGTTGTCAAGTTTCAAGTGCTTGAGAAGCCTAGGCATGGCATGTAAAGTCCTTATGAGAAGTTCTGAGTATGGTGACTTGGTGAGATGAGTCAAAAAGGTATGAGTGGTTGTATAAGGTTTTTTGAGAATTCATATAAAGAATGTTATCACTTAATAGAGTCTCAGGGTGAGCCTACAGGGGTAGGACCTTCAAATCAAGTTTGTAACTAAACCACTTCTAGACCCTACCTAGCATAATGAGGTATCATGATCTATTTTCAAGGAATGTGAAGGATGTATGATAGTTTTTAAGAATTTATGATGTTTATTGAGTATGTGAGAGTGGTTGAGAGTGAATGGAAAGAGGCATGAAGGTCATTTCAAGGGATAATGAGGTGTTAATACTTAGGTTTAGTAAGCAACATGGTGAGAGCATGGCCTAATTATGCATGAGGTTTAGTTTCTAAGTAAATTATGCATAGGTTAAATTTGAAATATGTATTATAGGTTTTCCCAAGTGTATTCATGAATTTTTAGGTCAAATTTTGAAGGTTAAGGTAATAAAAAGTGTTTTTAAGTCTCTCAAGTGCACAAAATGAAGGGTTCTCAACCCAAGAAGGATTTTCAAGTGCTCATTAGCTTGTCAAAAAAAATCATAGGAATATAAGATATTCATGGTAGATGGGGAAGGGTCATAGCTCAAAATTCTAGTAATTTTTTTGTATTTAAGGGATATGCTTTATGAATGATTATTAAGAATGGAAATAGGTTTAAACCCTCTTTGAACACTAATAAGGACTCATTGTTGAAGATGTTGATAAAAATTTACAAGAATGGATTGGTATGATTAGGTAAGTTATTGTATTTTTTATTAAAATATATTAGTCACCTCCATGTGTGATTTAATTATTAGGTGTGTGAGTTAGTCCTACAAGAATATGATAATTTCTCAAAGATTTCTTGTAGCAGTCAAAATTAACCAAGTCAAAGTATGAAAATGGATGGAGGATGAAGATTAAGACTCATTTTTAAGGTAAATAAATGTTTATTTACAGGTTATATCCCTCAATTTTTCTAAACTAGTCATCTAAGTTACCTAGTCCCTAATAGGCCTAATGGTAGAAATAGTGAAAAACCCAAGTAGCAATGAGAAGATGATTAGGAATGTGATATCATGATAGAGTGATGAAACTAAGCACATGGATATGTTTTTTGGATTAATATTTCCTATTAATTATTGTTATAAATCTTGTAATTTAGGTATAGTGGTGAAAATAATGAGGCCAAAATGGCTTGTTTGGCTTAGTGAGGACTATTTGTAGTGAGGTCAAAAAATTGGTCTATAAGACTAATAATTGCCACTAGACCATATCATAATTAAATTTAAAGATGGTATGGATATTTCAAAGGATAACATAATTTCATAATAATTCTTTGAAATTGGTCATATAGGTGTTGAAGGTCAATGTCACCAGGACTATAGTTTAAGGTAAACTAGCAATTATGGGTAAGCAAGTTATAACGATGAGTTTGAGGCTTTATGCCCTAATTTGTAGTATCTAATGAATATTTTATTTTATGTTTTTTTAAATCTTTGAAGTTAGTGTAAATTTTTGAAAATTTGAATTCAAAAAAGTTTGTCTGGTTCATGTAAGACTGTGTGAGATAAGGTCAGAAGATTGGTATGCAAGACCAATGTTTGATATTAGAGATTATGTTTTTTTGTGATTGAGGTTATTTTTAATATGTTATATAATATTTTTAATTTATTTAAGAATATTTAAATTTTAATATTAGGTTTTGGATGTCAAGTAGTTTTAAGATTGGTTTTTGATAGTCTTGGCAATTCTGAGTGAGCATATTGAAGATATGAGTTTAAGACTTTTCACCCTAAGTTGATGTGTTTAAATCATATTTTAATTACTCTTAGTTCATGTAGTTTTTTTATATGTGATTTATTTCCATGTTTTTTTATCCAATTTGTTTTTAATCTTCAATAGTTCAAGATAGACTTTTTGGGTATGTAAAGGCCTAATTGTGAATAATACTAATGGTGTGCTTCAAGTGGTGGTTAGATATAAAAAGTATCATGGACATAATATTATATTATTGTGGGTATATCTGAGTTGTATATGAAGTTTTACTTATATGTGTGTATTTTTAAATTGTTCCAAATAATATCAAATGGAAATGTGTCCTAAAGAAGGCCTATTGGAATTAAGTCTCCATGAGACCTAAAGAAGGATTTGGTCTATTTAAGCTATGGAAAACATAATGTAGTTATTGATTCATGTTTTTATAATTTCCTAAATATTATTATGTGAAAAATATAAGTGGTAAATTTTGTATGGATAAGTAAGAGGTGTATGAGTAAGAGGCCTATTTGAGTCAATTAAGAGAATGGATGCATGAGTGAATGATATAAAAGGTTGAAGAATATAAGGAGGTAATTTATACCATTTAAGGAGTGTATAGATCCTATAATTAATATATAATAGGTGTATTATAGATTAATTTCAAGGTTATATGACCTAATTTGTCTTGAAAATACCTAGTTGAGTGAACAAGCCTAGAAGGTAGTTTGAGAGGGATAGAAGAGTGAAAAGACATAAATAAGGTGATCATAATTTTTATGTGAGGAAAAATGTTTTATAAATTAATTCAAAAGTTTCAAGTGTATGAGTTGGTTCTAGTTCATCTAGGGGGTTGGTGTCTCCTTATAGGTTGGTGCTTGCTAAAGCTTAGTTGAGTGGATGCTTGACTAATTAGGGTTGGTGTTCTATGTGGAGTTGGTGCTTCACTAAAGATTGGTGTTTTATCTTATATTATTGTAGTCTATTTGATTATATAAATGGGTGTTCTTCCCCTTGAGTGTTTTCCACATATGTAATGTGTTATCTTGTTTCATGATCTTGTATGGTTGCATATGCTTTTCTAGATGTTCATGTTTGTATAAATGGTTCATGTATGATTAATTGGAATTGAATGAATGTTTTGAATACAATAATTTAGTCCCCCTCTTATTGATTTTTTTATAACAAATATGGAGTTATATATAATAAAATTTTAGGTGTAAAGAGTTGACAAATTCATCAAACTCTTTACCTTACAAAATGCATAAAAATGTTCAATTTTTAAAATATTTTGTTACTAAATATAGACCCAACCAATTGGGTTTAAATTTATAACATTCATATTTCTTCTTGTTGATTATAATATCAATACTTAACACTAGGTCACTAACCTAAATATCAAATTCATGGATTTTATTATTTTACTAATGACAAATAAGAGTTGTGTAAGCCTTATGGTTTTGTGCAACCTTAAAAAATTTAATCTAAGATCTCTATTTGATTAAGACATTAATATCTATACTCTTATTTATCCAAGAAACCCTGAATGGAATTGTTGAGGTTCAGGAGTTCTACTTCTAAGGGTAATACAACTTATGCACCAAACATGAATAAAAATAGGGTGGCTCATGTGGGTGTGTGAATACTTGTTTTGTAAACTCATAAAGTATAATATAGTTAAATATTTGAAACGCTTTGGATATGTTTAATGATCTTAATTAGTATGGACTTTAATTTTTTGTTAATTGCCTCAAATTTACCATTAACCCTATGGTAATAAAAAGAGGTGGTGTGGTGACATATGAATAAATTTTTATGTAAATCACATACCATGATATTATTAAAAGAGGAGACATTATCTAAAATAATGACTTGTGGATTTTAAAATTCCTAAAAATTTGATTTTAAATAATTTTCACAATGATTAATCTAGTGACTTTAGTTAATGGTATAGCCACTACCCATTTGGTAAAATATTTAATATCTATAATAATGAAACGATGACCTTCAGAAGAAGCAGATGAGAGGTTTTCATTTTAATCTAGGACCCAAGAAGAGAAGGGCCAAGGTATGACAAAGAGATGAAGTTATTTATAAGGAACATGGATTTCTTAAGACAATTCCTAACATTTTGGACACTTCCTAATGTCTTTCACAATGTCATGATCAAGTGTAGGCCAAAAATAACACATTCTATGATTTTTTTGAGAAGTCACATAGCCAGAAAAGTGACCATGACAAACATCACTATGACATTGAAATTAAAAAATATTATACTCTCTATGATCTACACATATAAGAAGCATGTCATCAAAATATATTTGATAAGAGACCTTTTCAAGGATAGTGTACTTGACTATAATAATTTGAAGGTACCACCTTTGCTAAGAATTATCACCTTCATGATATATATAATAAATCAAGTAATTAATTATCTCATCAAATATGTGTTTATAAATTCATAAATAATCTCATCAAAGAATTTAGTGTCAATAATATCACTACTATCTAAAGTGAAATCATCCAACCAATCAATAGTAATTTATATTTTAATAGAATTTTGGTTTACATAAGCTAACTTAAATTTATTCATTAATGTTTACAAAGTGGTCAAATTTTTTAGATAGGGTTGGTTGAGTTAAAATTATATGAAGGGCTTAGGATTTCTTGATGACCAAATTTTATTGATTGAAAATATCATGCCTCAATCATTTAATATCAGACACTATATCATGGCATTCATTATCTGCTTGAGTATATCATGTTTTGTAATAAAAAAGACTTAATTTTTTGATTAGAAATTATATGAAGGGATTCAGATTTCTTGATGACCAAATTTTATTGATTGATAATATCATTCCTCAATCTTTTAATATCAGACACTATAGCATGACATTCATTATCTACTTTAGTATATCATGTTTTGTAATAAAAAAGGACTTAATTTTTGAATTAGATGTCTCTTTATCTACCATCATCATCTTATTGAGACAACATGAAATCAAGGTACACTTCATCTTCTCTTATTTATAAGATAAGGGGAATATTAGACTTAAGTGTCACAAGCATTGGTAGATAAAATATTGCATAGACTTAAATACATTTTGAAAAAAATATTATCTAAATAACACAAGTCTCCTTTTTAAGCAAATTTTTTATCATATGAATTATGTATTTGAGGTTAGGGGAAAACATTCAAATAGCCCCTACCTTCCCCAAGAATTATATCATCCTTTATTTTTCCTTAATGTGAGGCATCTCAATAATAACATATATTATGGCATGATCAATGTCTATCCCATGTTTTTAAGTTATATTTCCTAAAATATTTCCATAAGTGACAATGAAAACACATTTATCTAGATTAAGTGAGACAACATATTCAATAATATATGTAATAATTATGTTCAAGACCTTGATATGATCAACTCTTTTGTTTTGCATTTCTTAAAAGATCATAATCATGAACCTCTATATTTTTTTAATGAGCTCATGGAAAATGTGGATAATGGATTTTTGAATGTTGTGGCCAAAGAGCATGACAACATATAATAAATTGCATTAAGGTGTGTATAAGGAAGTTTTTCTTTCATCCTTCTCATAAAAATGAATTTTATAATAGCTTGAAAATCCATCTATGAGAGAGGAAAGTTCATATCTATTTGTGGCATCTATGATAAAATATATGGATAGGAGAATAAAATCATCCTTAGGTCATACTTTGTTGATATCTCTAAAATTAATACATGCACTAATCATATCATTCTTTTTTAGAACAAGAACAATATTTCATAACCACATAGTGTAGTATACATGATTAATTAATCCTAATTTGAGGAATTTTATTACTTCCTTTTTTATCATCAATGCAATTTTTGGCTTCAAAGGCCTCATTTTTTATTTGATGAGCATCAAGTTTGGTCACTATATTTTAGATCACTACTGCATGGTCAATATCTATCATGCCTAAGTACAAAAAGGTAAAGTTTATCAAAAGCTCATTGAAAATTTTAGTTTCTTATGATAATTTACATTTTAAAGGGAGAGAGAATATCTAAACTTGAGGATCTTATGTAATTATTCCATGTTAATTTTAATCTCTAAAATATTATCTATCAAAAAATCATTCTCTTCTTCAAATTATTGAAGGGATGGAGGGGGATAATAAGTTTCATCGTATACTTCAATGACTTAATAGTCTTCCAAAACACATTCATAATCCTCAAAATTAAATTAAGAGTAATAATGGTCATATGCAAGGCATGATGAAGGTGGGGAACTATAGACAATCAAATTTAATCATTAAGTGTTTGACAATGTTTAATCTTGACATCTTGAACTCACTTAATTTATTAATTATTATTGAATACTTATATATACTTTCCTTATTTATTTCTCTTTGTATATAGTTTCATTTTTATGTTTCTTGTACATAGCCTATATCCAGAAAAAAAAAACAATATAATATGTCAAAAACCAAAAAAACATTCAAATATTTACACAAAAAAAATAAAATTATAGATTATATGCATTGCCATATTTACACTTCATATACTTCCAGACACTACATATGCTGGCTATCTTAGTATAGTCAGTTTTTATCATACATACATGATTCACTTATTCTTGTCAAGTTTTTGTAAATTTTTACATGACTCAGGTCTGCTATACCAATCTAGATTTTCTATTATCTACACATAAGGGGAATATACACTAATACACAAGTTCTTAATTTGACACATTCACCCATTTGGGGGTACCCTATGCATAGTTTTGATTACCAAGTTACATATTTATAAACTCTACATCATAGATTTAGCATTGTTATATCTTGATATTGATCATGATACACCTACATAAAATTTTTACCAACTATTATTACTTTAGACTCACCCTATGTACATCTTAATTCTTACCTAGATTTCTATTACATGTTCATGCATACTTTCATTTCTACCTTTCCTAGTTTAGACAATATTGTATCTTTATGCTTCTTCTATTTGATGGAATTTGAATATGTCATTTTTCTATGGCTCTATGGTACTTCTTTTCATTGTATGTATGATTTGGATATGTGCCCATGTCCTTATTTCCTAATTAATATGTTATTTCATGTGGATATAAGCCAACTTATTTATTGTTTGAATATGTGGACATTTAAACATGTCATTGTATGTATTTATTTCTCAAATTTAGTGACATGTGCCCATGTCCCTTATATTATGGCCTATTGTGCCTCATGTGTGTTGTATGTATGATTTATTGTATGAATCATGGTTATGACACTTATATCTTATTTTTTACACATTAAAGTTATTAAATGTCATGAGGGACCTCATGCATCTCCCCTTCCTACTTGGGTCCATTATGGACAACATGCTTCATCCCCCTAGGTAGCTTCTCAATTATTTCTTAGGTTTTTTATTCACATACATTGTTATATCTATCTAGACAACCTCATGAATGTTATTTATAGCATACATTGTACATTATAAACTTCTTTTCAAAATATCTTATATTCCTATGTTATGTATGCACATTATATAAATTTATTATGTAGATATCATATATACCCTAGCTAACACACATTTTGTAGAGACTTTTATTTTGAGGGTAGTTCTTGCATAGGTTCAAAAACTCCCATTAAAAGAGGGTGAATTCACAAGGGTTTATCACAAATATTAGGCTATCTAAATGCACTCAGAGTACAATTATCATCACACAAATATTAGATTTAGGAAGACACAAAGGTAAATAATGACATAGAGATTAGTTATAATTACATAAAATCAGAATAGTCAGACATTAACACCCATATTGGGACACTAGTGCCACATGGAATTACTATTGAATATATGGTGTTACTTTATATTAGCCTCAATTTTAGAAAATTATAGATTGGCCAAAAAATTATAGTAGGTAAATTCTAGGTTCATACAAGTTTAGTTACAAAATTACTAGTTTTAGCTTAGTTTAGCTCAGATTCATACTATTTTACTCAAATTAGAGGCATCATGAGTGGCATGACCATTCCAATTTTTAATTTAGATTCTCATATACAAATTATTACAACTTATTCTAGAATCCATATGATCATATATTAGATTTGGGGGCATGTGCATGGCACAATAGTCCTGTATGCTCATTTATACATCAGTTGATTAGATGGAATGACAAACTCCATGTCATTCTCTAAATTATACACGTAAAAAACCATGTTATAGGTTACACATCAGATTCATGCCCTAATATATCTATAATGGTTGAAATTCTTGAGTGTCCCAAAACCACCTAATATGCCTGAATGGTCGTAGAGCCAGTGTCTTCAGTTAAACATTTATAGTTACATTACACAATTTTAGTTTAATATGCATCTATTAGACATGGGTAGAAAATTATGGATTCATAGTATATTTGAGTTCTTGAGCCACCTACATGAGAGGGTTAGACACAACATCAGTCTAATCAAAGCTATTCATAAGTCATTATCCATAAGTAGGGGCAGGAAATGATGGAGTCAAAACTATATGGAGTTCTTGAGCCACCCACACATAGGGATTGGTAAAGCCATCAACTTAGTCCAAGATACTCACTAATGGATCACTATTTACACACACACACACAAGTTTTCACTAGGTTTATGCATTGATTCACGTACCCAATGAGGTGTATTCATTCCTTTCCTCTCTTTTATCCATTTATTTAGTTTTATCTCTTTACTCATTTTTACTTCTTTACTCAATTTTGTCTTAACTTTTAAAATATATTAAGGAATAATTTATGCATGTTTCATTTGTATGACATGTAATGGAGCATGCTTCACATACTTAGATTTAGACTCATGGGCTTTGCCTCTTAGGTAAGTTCATGTGCACATATTTTTAATTTATCCTATTAATTTCACTTTGTTTCATTTCTAGAATAAATGGGAGGTAATTTTAATTACCTAAAAATGAAACTTGAGTACTAAGAGTGCTACTTGAGACCACCTATCCCTAGATTATCCCTAGACCTATTTTAGGGCCTATTTTCACTCTTATCTAGCATTTTTGTAGGCCAAAGCATCCCTAGACATCCCTAAAGTAGTTATAGACCCTTATTTTGACATATTAGCCCTTCATGCCTTAGGGTCTACCACTTAGACACTAGTACCATGATATGGAAAGTAGTGCCCCATGGCACTAGTGTCCCAATTTTGGTATTATTGTCCTTTCCCTCTTTTTCCATCAATGTATATCTTTTCAAATCTAAGACCACCTAGTGTCAGCCTAGACCTCTTTTAATACTTACACAAGCACCATAATAGTATATATACATGAATTTTATCCCTCTAAACATTAGATGGAAATTATATGAAAATTACACATACAAACTCAAAATAATTTATGCACAATCAAGGTTATCAATCCTTATTCTACCCTAATTCTACATATAACCATATAAAACATTCCTAAGCTTAGATTACTCAAATTTCCAATATTAATAATATTCAAATAACTCAATTCAATAATCATACTATCTTCACATGTACTTGTAATATCACTTAGATAGGTATAATTACATCAAGTTTAATCCCTCTTTAGATTATTTGTATGTAGGCAACTCTCATCACAATGGGGTGTTGAAGATGTCAAGCCTACCCCACTAATAACACACTTTACTACTTACATCAATCATATTTCTTATTAATATGGAGGATTAGGGTTTTCTCATAAAATCAATTAAAACAAGTCATATATAGAGATTCAAAATTTGTGCACACACAAATAGGCTTGACAAAATTAAACATAGGTGCACCTAAAAACTTAGAATAATTCTAAACATGGGACACTACCACTAAAATATAGACACTATCACCACATGATTCTTTATCTAATTATGAAAGTACTATCTAAGAGGTGTTTTGATGCCTAGATCCTATTTTTAACACTCAAACTAGCTTCTATCTTAGATTATAGCCTCTAAATCTCTAATTTTAGTTCATTTATAACTAATTTCTTATTTATATTATTTAATATTACTTTTAGAAATGTAAAATTAAGTCAATTCTATAACAAATCGATGGTTGTATTTATTTAATATGTATAACCTAATTTATTATACTCAGTTCTTCAACAACATATGATTTACATTCATTTAGGTCTTAAGAAGTTAAAATTTTAGGTTAACCCATCTTACTTAGAGATTTTTTTTCAAAACCCCAGTGCACCATTAAGGTTTCTATTCTTATTTCTAACATCTACTCAATTTTTAGTTTATAACATATCATCATGATTATCATGATATATGTTATTTTATACTTTTTTTTACAAAGTCTTATGGATTTTCTATCATGCTTATTACCTACCATTTTTATAAATATGCACATAGATGTCACTCCTCTCATAGATCATGTTAGAGATCAGCTTAATTTACACATTTGTCATCCCTCTCTTGAGTCCAATTCTTATGAGGATCATTTCTACATGGCTCACTTTGAGTTACCTATATTAACTACTCAATGACAGAGGGATTATAGGAATCCTTTTGCTTTTATTCCACCCAGACTAGTTGATTATCTCCACTCATATCCTACCTTTAATACTCACCCTTAGAAAATAGTAGATCCTATAATTATATTTGTTACTAGATGAACATAATGCCTATTCAGCCTATATAGGAACAACATAATCCCACCATCCCTCCTTGCCCCCAACACATGATAATGGGACCTAGATATCAACACATAACATTTGATATTGTGGATTAGTTGAGAAACACACTAGCTAAGATCTCCATATTGGAATTATTTCAACATGCAACTATTTTCAAAGATATTCTTTTTCAAAAACTCAAACATACATCTTTACCTCATGTTATAGATCCAACTTACTTTACATATATTATAAACACTATAAATGAAACTGAGGATGTTATATCTATTTCTAATGAGTATTTTCCATCATAGTCAGTTATTTATCAGATTTACAACTCTTTATTCAAGTATAAATCAATACCACCATTATTAAATGAGTTATAATTGATAGTGTTTTAGGAATTAACATATGCAGCATCACATTTATATAGACTACGGGGGTTTATATAGCATCTATTCAAAAAATATATAATAATATCAGAGATTTTGAGGACATTCCTAGACAAACATTGGGTTCTATTACATTATATATTATGGTTGGGCCAAAAACCCTACCTACACAATTTTAGGTGATGCCTAAACATTTATACTACAACCTATTACTTGGGAGACCTTGGATACATGTGATAGAGGTTGTACCCTTTACTTTTCATAAATGCATCAATTTTTTACATGATGAATACTTATACACTTATCTAGTAGATAATTAACCATTCAAATATTATAGAGTCATTGAGCCTACCATCCCAAGTACATATTTAGATGGGACACTTCATATACTTATAGAGTCCCCACCTCATAAGATTTTGATTAAGTAGAAGCATACATATGAGGCTAGGAAATATAGTAAGACTATTCCTACACATATTCCATATCCTCCTACAACACAGTTACCTTCACCCTTTATGGAGGAGGACCCTCCCATAGTACAACTATCACCACCTAAGGTAGATGATAAGATTCTCACAACATAGTAACCATTACTTATTAACTCAAAATAAGTATACATACATAACTTAGGTATATATTTCCATCCCATCATAGAGGATAATATAACACCTATTGACATTTATGACTATCTATGTGTATTGAGTTTCACACCATTTGGCCCTGAAGAGTACAAAGATGATTATAACACACTCATGGATTTTTATACACTATCAATACCACTAGTTCATAATCCTATAGATATAGGCTCACCTAATAAATTAAATTAAATGGTATATCCCTCCATTCACTCATTACATATGTTTATATATATGTATGTGGACCCATTCATATGGATTTAGATAGGTAGTTCATAGGATAGACCATACTACATTTTATAGATATTACTCGATAGAGGATTTGTGGTAATACCCACAATTTGTCAAAAAATTATAGAAATAAGAAGTTCAACCATTTTATTATTTTTAGAGTATTATAAGACATGATATAGGTACATGCTTAACATTACAACATAAGTTAAATAAGTTCAAGTCTTAGGGCACTATTCAGATTATATAACCTTCGCCTCCATAGATATAGGAACCATGATATAAGCATCATTATCATAGATACTCATTGAACTATCCATCAACTATCCATATAGTTTTTAGATAGATACATCCCCCATAATTTTATAAATGAGGATTCTTATCCTATTACTTGCACTTTGGCATTTTTATAACACATAAGCTATTAGGAAAATGAGCTATAGTATGACATACCTTATTAGGATTCCATAATACATAACAATACTAATTACATGTGGTCCTAAGATGTCCAAAAAATTATTATTTATCATGAATATGGTCACTCATATAGAGGTTACACTTAAAATTACATGGTTATAGGAAATGGATGTCATAATTGATCAATCATATATATGTTTGACATTCAATCACAAGGGAAACATGGTCTACATTCCACATGATGACACAGATGAAAAACATAGGTTTTATACAAATAATATATATTCCAAAGTCGTTTACCCTAGGACCACATAGGAGTCATATTACATAGTAGAGTAGGATGCTATTTGGATGCATAAAATCTAAACTAACACCAAGGATAAGGCTACACCAATACATATAGAATGGTATGACAATCATGATGATGATTTATCTAGTTTTAGATAGATCCAATATTTGATATTGAATGACATCCCACCTGATCCACCATTTGATTATCCAAATTCCATGGATGTGATCTTGGGTTTATAGAGATTGCCATTCGGTTTTACACTATTTCATTTGTTAGGACTTGTTCCAAAGTCTTAACATTAGGTTAGATTTTTGGTAGGTTAATTAATATTATTGTAAATGGGGCATGCATATTTTAGTAAATACACCCCCATAAAGCAAACTTACTTAGTTTAATTTTAGGTAGTTTTCATGTTTTATATTTATTAATTAGAACTACCTTACAGGTTGTTTTCCTGTAAATAGTTGGTTATAGGTTAGTTGTTTTTACCAGTCATTGGTAAAAACTATATAAATCCATGTTTGCATTGTAAAAGGGTTAATGGAGTAAAGGCACCCTTATGTACTTGATTTTTTTGAATATTAATAAAATACTTGTGCACTCGCACTAAGCAAGGACAAGGTTCAACCTATTTGGTTCAAGGAGTTATCAGTGGTATCAGAGCATGGTAATTTTGGGAGCTTAGTGAATTTGAAAGGAAGGCAAGGTGAAAATTCAAATTCATGTGATACCATTTTGGCATGAAATAAGGTATGCCATATAGTAAATTTTTTATTGGTTTAAATGTTTGAAAAATTATTAAATTATTTTAATTTTTCAAATATTTTTTGACATTTAAACCTGTGTTTTTCATATACCACCATTTGGTCTTTTTGATCATTTGATACTCCATTTTCCTGTGTTCAAACTCCTGATTTGGCATTGAAAAATGAATTTTTAGCATTTAAATGTTATTAAATTCATTGTTTTTTTGCAAAAACTAGACTTGTACGGCCTATATACTTGTAAAAAACCTCTGTAATGTTTATTCATGGATGCCATTATTAATTCATTTCATTCTCAATCTTTTTAAATCCAAAACACCTACCAATCTTGATCAAATGGTATTAAACCCCTAATTTTTTCATTCAAAATTAAAATCTGGTAATTTTTTGGAGTTGTACGGCCTATGGTACGGCCTTCCAATACCCTGAGTTCATTTTGAATCAATTTCTTACAATTATACCTCAAAAAAATTGCCAAAACTCAGTTAAAATCCATTTTATCATGCATATACATATTTGCATGGCCTATAGGAGAGAGAATAGGTGAAGATAAAATAACCAAGAGCAGCCATGGCATCCTAGACAAGCATGGCATAGGTATAAAACTATATTTTTTTATATTTCTAAAGTTTGGTTATCATTAAATTTGTTGTGGTTGGGTCCCACAGGAGATAGCTTGGAAGAGAAGGCTGAAAAAGGGAGAAAATTTGAATTTATTTACACACATGTAATTTTTTTATTTTATTTTCCCTCATACACAAAATCTGGAATAAGTAGAAATTTATGAGTGTAATATTCTAAAAATGCTCTTAGAGCAATTGGTTAAGCTTATTTTGTAAGAAGTTTGCAAAGGAGGAGGTCAAGGGTTTAAACCCCTTCATTTTGGAGAAAGTTATTTTTACTTTAGAATATGCTTTTTTGTAAAAGGAATATTCCCTTTTTAAATCTGAATGTTTTAAAACACATACTCATTATATTGTGTTATTTTAAAAATCAAAAAAGGGGGAATTCAATTCTATTTCTTTTACATTGTTGTGGTGATATAAGGGTGTAATTGGTGGAATAAGGTTGTAATTTGGAAAAATAAGGGTGTAATCATTTATTTTTGGTGAGGCTAAGTGCAAAACCCATCAAAAATACTTGGTTTTCTTTTGCGCTCTACGCAGAGGTTAAGTGCAAAACCCTGTAGAAGCAGTGTCTTGTGCAGTGAGTGTGATATTTGTTTCATCTATTTTGCATTTTGTCACACTTTTCTCTACTACACTTACTTTCATTTCAAGATGCTGAAAATTCAAAATTTGCTTTCAGATGGTGATAGATTAACAATTTCTAATTATCTGATTGGAAACGATTGATGGAGGCTTCACTAGTTTTTAATGAGTTATGGGATATTGTTAAGAATGAAAATCCCACATTACTAACATAGCAAGATAAATTAGATATATTCAATTTGTGTGATTCTAAGGCCTTAGGTCTCATTAAATGTTGTTTTACTCATGATACTTATGTTCATATGGAAAATTCTCCTCATAGTTACACTACATGGAAAACATTGTCAGATTTGTATGATAAGAAACCTAAGCATAAGAAGATAGATATTCATGTGTAGTTTTTTACTTTATCATTAGATGAAGATGGGGATATGGGAGAATATATTTCTAAGTTGAAAAATATCACTACTGAGTACACTAAGGCTAGTTTTGGAAAACTAGATGATGACCTCATAGTTATTGCTACTTTGAAAGGACTACCAGGGTCCTATAGGAATTTTGTTGAAATGTTTCATGTCTCTGACAAGATCATAGGCATCACCTTTAATAATTTATCTAATTTTCTCATCCAACATGACCTCTCTCTATCCAATAAATCCAAGAAAACTGAAGAAGCCCATGTTTTAGAGTTAAAGCCTAGTTCATCTTCATCTGGGCATCAAAACAATAGAGGAAATAGTTTGAGAGGGGGTCAAGTTTACAGAGGAGGCAGATATCAAAATAGAGGTAGGGGTCATTCAAATAATAAACAATCTAACCAATCACATTCACATTCACATGAAACAAGTGATCGAGGACATGGTCACAACTCATATACGGGTAGAGGTCAAGGTAGATCAGACATTCAATGTCATAGATGTGGAAAATTTGGTCACATTGCCTCACAATGTAGGATTCCTTTTGATAAAATTTAGAGGCCATAAAAAGTGACTAAGTCTAACTCTGCTCAGTATGTTAATCATGACTATGATGAATCTAGTAATGTTTCCCATGAATCTGCATTCACTACTTTGGGGCACATTGATTATATTGAATATGAGGCTAGAGATGAGCTCACAAATGTATGGGTTTTAGACACAGGAGCAACCAAACACATGACATTTAGGAGAGATTTATTTTGGTCTTTTAAGGAAGCTTCTCTCTCTCTAATTGCCTTAGTAGACAAGTCTATGCATACACCACTAGGACTTGGATCTATTCAGATTTTTCTTCTTAATGGGTCTATAAAATACTTGGAGGATGTTTGGTATGTTCCCACATTGAAGAAACACTTTCTTTGGTAACTATTCAAAATAAAGGCTATCAAATTATGCTTGAAAATGGGCTCATTTATATCAATTCAGTGAAGGATGATTATAAAACAATGTATATAGGATATGAAGATGGAAACTTGGTTAGATTGCATTATAAGGTGCTTCCTCCCAATATAAAACTTGCAACAATTATTGGCATAGGTACAAGTCCTATGTCTACATAGTAGTTATGGCATCTCCACTATGGACATTTGAATATCCACTCTTTAGTGGATTTGCATAGATATGGTATGGTGAATGGGTTGCCCACTTTTCACAAAGATAGTATTCTTTGTGAGTCATGTGTTTTGGGCAAACAAAATCAGGAAAATTTTGCTAAACAATCATCTTGGAGACCTAACAGATGTTTATAGTTAGTTCATAGTGATGTATGTGACATGAAAAATTCATCCATTGGTGGGTGTAGATACTTTGTCTTGTTTATTGATGAATTTTCTAGGTTAACTTGGGTATTCTTTATGAAAAACAAATCTAAAGTTTTCACTAAGTTTGTTGATTGGTTACACTTAGTCAAAAAAGAAACAAGTTCACATTTGGCCACTCTTCATTCAGATAATGGAGGTGAGTATACCTCAAATGAATTTTCATATTATTGTCAAGAACATGAAATTCATCGACAATATAATAATGCTTATACTCCACAGCAAAATGGAGTATCTAAATGAATGAATAGAACTTTAGAGGCCACAACATGTGCCATGTTACACTATAAATAACTTGATAAGTTTTGGGCAAAAGCCATTGGTAGTGCAGTGTATTTGAGAAATAGGTCCCCCATAGTTGCACTTTTGGGACAAACTCCATATGAATCATGGTATGGATTTAAACCAAAAGTTAAAAACTTGAAAGTGTTTGGATGTCTTTGTTTTTCTTTGGTTCCTATTAAACACATAACTAAGTTGGAACCATGAAGTCAAAAATGCATCTTTCTTGGTTATTTTGAAGATAAAAAGGGGTTTCATTTGCTTGCATAGGATTTAGGAAAATTCATAGTGAGTCAAGATGTAATATTTGATGAGTTTGGGACTATGAACACTGCAGAGATTGATTCTTAGCTTGATAGATTAGAGAGGAAAAATACAAAAAGAGATAAGGGTTTAAATAATGGGGATAACTCTTCAAAGTTATGGTATGAAACTCAAATTCCTTCACTTTCCTCTCCTTCATCTACAAGTTCACAGGTTGATAACTTAGAAATTGTTAAAAATTATCTAAGTTGTCCTTCAAATGATGCACATGATGAGAATTCTAGATTCCCTTATTTGAATAATTTGACTAAGTATCCAAAATGGGCTCAATGTACTTTTTCTAACTTGACAGCAGATGAAGTTAGTTTAACAAGGCCTAGGAATTCTCAAAAATAGGTAAATTATGTTATGGTTGTTACTACTTCTTCCACTAAGCCATCCACTTTTGAGGAGGCATCTACTAAACATGTTTGGCAACAAGTAATGAAATGTGAGTATGATTCCATACTTAGCAATAATACATGGGTTTTAGGTGATCCTCCTCCACATGTTAAACCCATCAGATATAAATGGGTTTATAGAACTAAGTATAAATTAGATGGATCCATTGATAAACATAAGGCATGACTTGTTGCAAAAGGATATGTTCAACAAGAAGGTATTGACTATGAGGAAACATTTGCACCAACTACCAAATGGCACACTATTCATATGGTACTTACCTTAGCCACACAAAATAGTTGGAAAGCACATCAATTAGATTTTAAAATTGTTTTTTTAAATGGTGATTTATAGGAAGAAGTCTATATGAAACAACCTTAGGGTTTTGAATAGGTGGGTGCTAAACACAAAGTGTGTAAATTGATAAAAGCTTTTTATGGACTCAAATAGGCACCTAGGGCTTGGTATGAGAAAATGGATTCATACTTGAAATCCATTGGTTTTCATCATAGTGAATCTGATGATACTCTCTATTTTTGAGTGCAGGATAAGAAAATGGTGATACTTTTTCTCTATGTCGATGACTTGTTTATCACAAGTAATGATGAAAACCATAACAAGTCTATGAACAAGGAATTAAAAGATGGGTTTGTGATGATAGATCTTGGACTTCTTCACTACTATCTAGGCATAGAGGTAACTCAGAAAGAGCATAGTATTTTCATTTCACAAATAGTATATTTTTGAGTTATTAGAGAGGTTTGGCATGAGTGATTGTAAACCTACCCTCACTCCCATGGAAAGTAACTTGAAACTATCTAAGGATGATAGCAGTGCCTTTTTTTATGGCACCACATTTAGACAATTGGTGGGAGGTTTGATATACTTGATGACTACCAGGCTTGATATTTTATTTTCAGTTGGAATTTTATCTAGGTTTATGCATGAGCCTAGAGAAATATATTAGCATGCAACAAAATGAGTACTTTGTTACCTTCAGGGAATGAAAACATATGGCCTTGAATACCACCACAACAAGAACTTCAAACTTGTTGGATATTATGATGTATATTTTGGTGGATGTGTGGATGACAGAGTGTCAACCACAAGATACACTATGCATATGGGTTTAGCTACCATTGCTTGGTGTTGTAAGAAGTAGGATATAGTGGCAAATTCATCAACTGAATCAGAGTATATTTTAGCATGGGATGCTTCCATAGAAATTGTTTACCTTCATCGTATTCTTGAAGATCTTCAAGTTTCTCAGTTTGCTCCTACATAGTTATACATTGATAATCTGAGTGCAATCAATATGTCCAAGAATCTAGTGTTTCATGCCAAAACAAAACATATGGATGTCAAATACCATTATCTATGAATGTTGGTAGCAAAGAAAACTCTTAATCTAATATATTTCCCAACTGCCAATCAGACAGCTAACATCTTCACAAAACCCCTTGACATAATCAAATTTGAAAAATTTAGAAAAATGCTTGGTATGTGTCCAAAGACCTAACTTTGGATCATAGGGGGGTTTGTTAGGACTTGTTCCAAAGTTTTAACACTAGGTTAGATTTTTGGTAGGTTAATTAATATTATTGTAAATGGGGCATGCATATTTTAGTAAAGACACCCCCATAAAATGAACTTAGTTTAATTTTTGGTAGTTTTCATGTTTTATATTTATTAATTAGAACTACCTTACATTTTGTTTTCTTGTAAATAGTTAGTTATAGGTTAGTTGTTTTTACCGGTCATTGGTAAAAACTATATAAATAAAATACTTGTGTACTAAGTGGGGACAAGGTTCAACCTATTTGGTTCAAAGAGTTATCATCATTTATTTATAACATTTACTTATATATACTTTCCTTATTTCTTTCTCATTATATATAGTTTCATTTTCATGTTGATTGTACATAACTTATATCTAAAAATTAAAAAAATAATAAAATATGTCAAAAACACAAAAACATTCAAATATTTGCTTTGAAAATACAAAATTATAGATTGTATGTATTACAATGTTTATACTTCTTATATTTTCCAAACACTACATATGCTAGCTATCTTAGTATAATCAATTGTTATCATACATACATGCTTCACTTGTTCTTATTGAGTGTTTATAGATTTTTATAGGATTTATCTCAACTATACCAATCCAAATTTTATAATATCTACCCATTAGGGGTATATATATTGATACACAAGTTCTTCATTTGACACATTTACCCATTTGGGGGCACCCTATACACAATTTTGATTACCAGTTACATCTTTCTAAAATTTACACCATAGATTTAACATTGTTTTATCTTGATATTGATCATGCTAAACCTACATAGATTATTTTTGACTATTATTACTTTAGACTTAGCCTATGTACATCTTAGATCTTACACAGATGTGTAATACATGTTCATGCATACTTTCATTTCTAGCTTTCCTAGTTTGGACTTGATTCTATCTCTATGTTTATTCTATTCAAGGGCATTTGAATATGGCATTGCTTTATGGATCTACACCACTTATTTTCACTTTATGTATGATTTAGACATGTACTCATGTCCTTGTGTGTGCTTTCTTAATTGTGTATGTAGACATTTGAACATGTCCTTCCATGTGTATTTAAGCCAACTTGTTTGTTGTTTGTTTTTTGTAAATTTTGAACATGTATATGTATGTATTGATTTCTCAAATTTAGTGGCATGTGCTCATGTCCCTTGTATTGTGTCCCCTTGGCTTACTTTGCTTGCCTCATGTGTGTTATATGTATGATTTCTTATATGTATCATGTCCATGAGACTTATCTCTTATTATTACACATTATAGTTCTTAAATGCCATAAGGCACCTCATGCATATCTCCTTCCTACTTGGGTGTCATGATGGACATCATACCCTATCCCCCTAGGTAATTACTCAGTTATTAATCAAATTTTTTGTTCACATACATTATTATATCTAACTTAATAGCCTCGTGAATGATATATCTAACATACATCACACATTATAAACTTATTCTCATATTATCTTACATTTGGTGTTGTGTATTCACATTATATTGATTTATTACTCAAAGATCATATATGATCCAACTAACACACATTTTATAGAGATTTTATTTTAAGGATAATTATTGCACAAGTTAAACAAATCCCCCCCTCAAAAGAGGGGGCATCCACAAGGGTTTGTCATAGATATTAGGCTATCTAAATGCACTCAGGTTATAATTTTTAGCACATAAGCTCAACACATAGAAATTAGATTTAGGAAAACATAGTGGGAAATAATGACACAAAGATTAGTTATAGTTACATAGAAATCATAATAGTAAAACATTAGCACCCAAATTGGGACACTAGCACCACATGACAATACTATCCAAGATATGACACTATTGTCCAGTATCCTTAGATTCAAAAAATTCTAGATTGGTAAAAAATTACATAGGTATAGTCCAAGTTTGCATAGTTTTAGTTATAGATTTACTAGTTATGGCTCAATTTAACTCATATCCATAAAAAATTACTTATATTGGGTGCATCATGCATCATGACCATTCCCATTTTTAGTTTAGATGCTTAGATACAAATTATTACAACTCAATCCAAAATTCATATGCTTAGATATCATATTTGAGGGCATGTGTGTGGCACATTTTTTTCATATGCTCACTTATACATCATTTGATCAAATGGAATGACAAAATCCATGTCATTATCTACATTTTAATATCATAAATTATATGCTAGATTACACACCAGATTCATTCCTTACTCCATATACAATGGTTGGCATTCTTGAATGGCCCAAATCTACCTAATATACTTGACTGGCCATAGAGTTAACATCTTCAATTACATATTTCAAGTTACATTGTGTAGTTTTAGTTTTATATTCATCTACTACACATGGGTAGGCAATGACAGAGTCATAGTTTGCTTGAGTTCTTAAGACACCTACATGAAAGGGTTGGACACACCATCAGTCCAATCCAAGCTATTCATAGGTCATGATCCAAAAAGCAAGGATGGGAAATGATGGAATCAAAATTGGATTGAGTTTTTGATCCACCCACACATGGGGATTGAGCAAGCCATCAACTCAATTTAATCTATTCATTGATTGATAACTATGTATACATATAGATAGATTGTCACTAGGTTTATGCATTAGTTCAAATACCTAGTGAGGTGTATTCATTATTTTCCTCTATCATATCCATTTAATCAATTTTATCTATTTACTTAATTTTTTTTTTACTTAATTTTTTCATTTATTTTTATCTCTTAAGGATTTATTTATGCACATTTTATTTTTAGGAAATGTAATGGAGCATGCTTCACATACTTAAGTTCAAACTAACAAGATTCACCTTGTATGGAAGTCCATGTATGATATTTTTCCTTTATTATAGTCATTTCACATTGGTGCATTTATAAAATAAATGGGGGTAAATTTAATAACCTAAAAATGACAATTGAGTGCTAAGAGTGTTACTTGAGACCACTTATCCCTAGCTTATCCCTAGACCTATCTTAAGGCCTATTTTCACTCTTATATATCCTTATTGTGGACCACATGCATCCTTATACATCCCTAAAGTAGTCCTAGACCTTCATTCTAATAACCTTCCCCTTTATGCCACCTAGACACTGGCACCATTATAGGAACAGTAGCACCACATGGTGCTAGTGTCCTAATTTTGACACTATTATCCTTTCCCTCCCTTTTCTAGCAATAGATATTTTTCAAATATAATACCACCTAAGGTCATCCTATACCTCTTTTAACAACTACACATGCACTAAAATAATATATATACATGAATATTATCCCTCTAACCACTAGATGTAAATTAGATATAAATTACGCATACAAACTCAGAACAAGTTGTGCATAATCAAGGTTATTAATCCCTATTATACCCTAATTTTGAATACAACCATCTACAACATTCCTAATCTTAGATTACTCAAATTTATAGTCTCAAGTTCATTCAAATAACTCAATTCAAAAATCATACTAGCTTCACTTGCATGTACACTAGCATTTAGGTAGGCATAACTACACTAGGCTTGATCCCTCATTAGAGTATTGGTGTGTAGGCAACCTCATCATATTCAGGGGTTGAGGATGCCTAGCCTATTCCACTAACAACATAGTTTACTATTTTTATCAACCATATGCTCTAGCAACATGGAGGATTATGGTTTACTTATAAAATCAATCAAAACATGTCATATGTAGAGATTCAAAATTTGTGCATGTATTAATAGGCCTGATAGACCCAAACACAAGTACACCCAGAAGCTCAAAATAGTTTTTCACAAAAGACACTACTACCTAAATGGGGAAACTAGTTCCATATAGAACTACTATGCAATTAAGGTGTTACTATCTAGGAAGTTTTTCAACACCTAAATATTATTTACGACACTCATACTAGCCTCTATCTTAGTTTGTAGCCTCCATATATCCCATTTCAATTTTTTTCCATCTAAGTTCTTATTTACGTTATTTATTACTATTTTTAGAAAGGTCAAACTATGTCAATTCTATAACAAATTAGTTGTATTTATTGTATTTTTCTACCCTAATTTACTATACTCAACTCTTTAACAACATAAGGTTTACATTCATCTAAGTCCTAAATAATTAAAATAAGATCTAAATCAACATTCAATCATTTAATGTTTTGTTTCATTCCAATTTTAAATTTAAAAAAACATTAAAATTTTTAGCGAACCCATAATTTTTTATATAACAATAGTTATTTGTTTGATTCTTTTCATAGGATTTAATACAAATTTCTATAAAATCCTAACACTAAAATAAATAAACTTAAAACTTAGATATAAATCCGACACCATGAGTCAATCTTATCTAATCTTAGAGCTTATTCAAACACTGAATAAATTATCTTGTCACCTCAAATAAACATCTGACATTGAATCACTTCACTTTGACTTTGGGTTGAAATTTTTTCATCTCTATAAAAAAATCTTCCAATTTTATTTTCTCTTTTTTCTATTTTATTTCTACTTGTCTTTAAAAAATATGTTTCAGTAGTTTTAAAACTACTTATTGATTATCATTATGGGACAAGATGTTATATTTTTTATGGACACCATGGTGTGAGGGGTACTACCCCAATACTCAATCCATATTACAACACATAAAACATATTTTAATTTCCCTATATTTCATGGCATATTATAAATGCCTATGGTGCCATTTTATAGCATAGGAAGCCTCTTTAGTTTTTTTATTTTTGGTGCACATAAGAGGGTCATATTTTCCATAGAAGTTATTCTCACCATACCCTTGGATATGGAATAGTGATTTATAGGCATGGTTTAACCTTTCTAGTTAGTGCTCTAAAATATTGGTCCAACATTAATCTAAAAATTATTGAGTATAATTGAGAGCTCACACAATAATTCAAACTCTTGCTTGTATCATTTCTTATCCCTTTATTTTATTTATATTGTATTCATAAACATTATCTCCTTTATACTTTCAATATTACTTGATAACACTAAGTTTTTCATTTATTTCATTTACTATATTAAAATTATATATATATATATATATATATATATATATAATTTTAATATAGTAAATGAAATAAATGAAAAACTTAGTGTTATCAAGTATATATATATATATATATATATATATATATATATAAAGTATGCTAATGATTATCATCCCCTAGATAAGTTACTTCCTACACATGTTATACCTTATAGTTATGAAAATGAATGGACAAACCACAAAAAGTAAAAAACTTTTAGAAGAAGCATATGTGGATGATTATGATTTTGATGAAACTTGGCAACATAAGTCCATAGGATCAAATTCACCCCTAGATTCTTCTTTGGTTTCACCTCTAGATTCCTCTTTAGATCTAACTCTAGATTATTCTTGGGTTTCACCTATAGATTCTTCTTTAGAGTAACCTCTATATTCTTCTCTTGTTTCACATTTATATTCCTAATTGGATCCACCTCTATATTTCTCTTTGGTTTCATCTCTATATTACTCTTTAGAATCACCTCTATATTCCTCTTCAAATTTAACTTTAGACTTATCTTCATATTCACTTCTAGATTCCTCTTTGGATTCATCTATAGCCTCCATTTTGAATTTACCTTTAGAATATACTAGGGATCCTATTTTACCTTATTCCTTAACTAATAATCTATTGCAAACATATAATTATAAAAATGACTATCTAATCTCCCTTAAATTGCCACCTACCATCCAAAAGGAGAAACCTTATCCTTTCACTTTTAACTTCTCTTTCCACCTTTATAATGCACTTTAATCACATCCAAAATTATAAAATAAATCCAAATAAAATATGTATAAATTAAGGATAATTTTTTTCATGAACAAATCCTTACTTATCCTTCTCTTCAATTACAAACAAGTACTAGTAGTAAATATTTCATCTCTTATTTACAATTAGAGGATATTGAGCCTACATGCCATAACACTTATCCCTTGTCACCCAATAAAGATGAACCTCTTTCCTCTCCCATTATCACATTACAAGTTATAATTAAAAGTAGTGAGTTTCCTTTTCACACATATTATGATGTTGTTCCTACCCTATTCCCATGGTTAATTTAACATGATACTAATATTATGACATAATGCCATTATATTAGCATAAAGTTACCACATGATGACAAATTATCTCTTTTTTATGATACTTATTTAAATTATATCAATAGATGAGATGTAATTGATTAAAATATATCCAATGAATCTCCTAAACCAAAGGAATATATTATTCTTCATCCTCCTATTCTAACTATTGTTCTAATCTAGTTAAAATTAATAATATAATTTAACCCTTAAATGAAGCAATCTAGAAACTCAACATGCATTTGCAAGAATTTATATCCTTAATGCATGTTGTAAGTGTTTTTAATTATAATTTACATAACTTATCTCTAAAGAATAAATCATATAATTATTTGGTTGACTCTAGTTAAGTCCACAGTAATCCTATTGTGTGTAAAATTTTATATGCACCTTTTCCCCTAAATTCTAAATGCCTCAATTTTCTTTATTATATGGAAGTGGAGACCGTTATCTACATCTTAGATATTTTATAGAAACCATGAATAGTTAAAATGGTAGTTTAATGTTAATATAATTATTTCTTAATAGTCTAATGGGATGTGCACTTGCTTGGTTTCATTCCTTCCCTAGTGGATCCCTCAATACTTATTTAGACCTAGAAAAATCTTTATTAATCCAATATATTCAAAATAAGGGACCTAGGGTCACTTATGAGTGGATACCTTATTTTTATTAAGGAAAATATGAGAAAATTTATTATTAAATTTTAATATTTAGGAATATTATGCATTAATTAATTTATCAACTAATTTATTAGAAGTTCAATATATTTTTTATAGATATATAAATAATCCATTAAAAGAGAAACCAATATATCATACTTGTGAATAATTTTTAGATATTTATTATGAGATTTTAATGTTAGAAGAATAATTGGGTCGTATTAAAGTATCAAAAAATATGAATGGGTACATTGAGTTACAGAGAGTCTAATAAAATAACATTGATGCACACATTCCTAATCAAGTATAATAATTTAATTACAAACTATCTTCTAAAAATGTATTCACTAAATAACTATATAATAAAAAGGCACACCTTAATTTGTCATAGTTCATTACATAATGTTTAATCTACCTTGGAATACATCAAATTCCTACATAAATGCAAGAAACACTCCCAAAAATTACTAATCATACTTATTCATTTTCGACAAATAAGGTGCAACCACCAATTTGTTTTTCAAAGATTGATCACATGATATTTTAAATAAATTATTATACAAAAAATTAACTAATATATGCCCTAATTACTATCACTTTCATCATTGATTATAAAAAATTAAGGGTCAACCATTTTTTACTTATCATGGCATTTGGACATCGTGATAAATATTGTTATGCATTACAAGAAAAGATAAAAGAACTTGAAAATAAACAAATGATCTCATTTCACAAAACTGACAATAAGCTAAGTAAGTATTCATATTTTCTTCCAAATATATAAATGTTAAATAAAATATTTTTCAAAAATATCTAATACAATATGCAATGCTTTAATTTATTTTATTAATTAAAATCATCAAGCTCTCAATACCATCAATAGTTCTCAAATTAACAATATAAACAATAAACAAACAATAACACAAGAGGCTTATAAGGTAAAAATGTTTTATTTTTTAAATTAATACCCAAGATAATATACAAAAGAAGATATAAAATATCTTGGAATGTCAAATACATCAGCTCCCTTCTCCTTACCTAGGTGTGTCCCTCTTCAAAAGGAAGTTACATGTGAGATCTCAAAATCTTTTTATTGATAGAATTCAAAATAAACTATCTAGATGGAAAGTTAGTATCCTATCTCAAGTGAGTAAAATACAAATGGTAAAAAGTTTCATATAAAGCATTACCATATCAATTATGTTGTTATTAAATATTCCTTACAAATTAGTTGATAGGATAGAGTATATACAAAATAGGTTCCTTTCATTTGGTTTGTAAGAGAGAAACAAATTCCACCTAGTGGCTTGGGAGTAAGTTTATATTGTTAAATGTAAAGGAGGTCTTGGTATCAAAAGAGTCATTACAAATAAGTATTAATGGATAAATGATATGTAAGTTAATTACAAATAACTTGGTATCAAAAGAGTCATTACAAATAAGTATTAATGGATAAATGATATGTAAGTTAATTACAAATAAGTGCCTTTGGACCAACACTATTATAGCTAAGTATTTCAAGCATAGAAATATGGATAGTTTTTTATGAACACCCCCAAGAGGTTATTACATTTATAACTACTTGGTAATAAGTATAAACTTGATTATTAATGGGTGAAAATGAAATGTATGGGATGGTAGAGTGGTTGCTTTATAGGATGACACTTGGCTTGATAATATCCCCCTAATCTCTAACCCTTGTATGATGAGGTGGGTTGGGAATTCAAAAAAGCCATTAGGGAAAATTCAAATACTATTAGATAGTTTACAATCTAGGTAAATCTTGTAAAACTCTTACCCTTACTTTTGATGATAATATCATTATATAAATACTTCACACACTCTAATTCAAAATCTAAAAGATAGACATATTGGTCAAGTCCTCAAATAAGATGAGATAGTTTGGGATGCTAAAGAAGGTAGCAGATATTCTATCAAATCAATTTATTTCTTAGATTGTATTTGGAATATGAAAATAAACATTAGTATTTGATATGGGTCAATAATTTTATCCCAAAAGTGAATATATTTTTTGTCTTGTTACCCAAAATATAATCCTCGTGATTTATAACCTCAATAAAAACTAGGAGGATCATTCCTAACTATTGTACCCTTTGTGATAAATAGTAGTAATTTGTTAAACATTTGTTATTTGAGTGTTATTTTATTTTCAATATGATGGAGACTATTATATAAATGTTAATTTATCTTGGTTCAGACTAACTTCCCTTATTTATTTCATCACCCAATGAAAACCTCCTTGGTCTTATCCTCTCCTTAAGAAGATTTAGACCTTGTCCCTACCTCATATGTTATGGGGACTATGGAATGAGAAAATATCTTGGATAGTTAGAGATAATAAGAGTAACCCTTATAAGGTTGTTTTAATGATTACATAAGCCATTAAGGAAAATTGGAAGGCTTTTCTTTAGAAGGATATTAATTCTATCTCTAAAACTAAGACTAGAATTATTTTATCCTAGAATTTGCATGTGCCTAGGATGAACTAGGTTTATACTCCCAAAGTAGATATAAAAAAGGTAAATTAGATTAGAAATACAAATATTGGTTGAGTCTAAACACTTTTATGGTGTAGAAAAAGGTAACCCAGGTGTCGAGGGAGGATGCGGGGTGATTAGGGATAGAAAGGGAGATATTATTATCTCTTATGTAGGTCCTTTAGTTTTCTAAATCAACCACATAGCTAAAGCAAGAGAATATTTTTGGGGAATCCAAGTTAATAATTAAATGAATATTAAGTCCTTTATAATATAATTTGATTCTATGAACATTGTCAATTCTATTAAGGTAAAATCCTCTCCATCTGGACTATCTCTAGCATTATTCATGAAACATGTCTTCTTATTTAGTCCTTTAAAGATATCATAGTTACTCATACATATAGGGAAAAAAATAATTTTTCCAATTGGTTGGATACTAAGGTTGTTCACAGTCATAATTTTTCCAAATGGAAGGGAGGTCTTGAGTTACCATCATCATTGTTACATCCCATTTTCCCCTATGGATGTTTTAAGCATTAATAATTGGATTATGTGTTTATTATTATTAGATATGTCTTTTTATTTTTGAGCTAAGTTTGTATATGTTATTTGGTTTATAGATATATTACTTTTGGATAGTTGTTACATAAGTTATATTATGCTTATGATCATAATTTTTATAGATGTATTATATTCAATAGTTATTATGGTTATATATTGATTATTATCATGATACGGGCTAACTACCAATTTGTTTTATGAGGTAAATACAACATATTTATACACTCACTAACAGTGCATAGGGAGAGTATCATTAAAGAGTGGGGGAGAAAATATCAATAATGGGGATTTAGAGAGATAGCTGAAATGGGCCCATGCACACACCATTATTATTAATTTGGAATGAAATCTATGATGCTTACATTTAATTATGTAAACTTTTTTTGCCTTGAGTTCATAACTTGCATATATTTTCTAGTTTACTGTTGTTATAAAATACTTATCACTTCTTTTCACTTGGTAGAAAATATATTTTATTAATCAATCTAGCTCATTTCTTGTGTGTGTGTGTGTGTGTGTGTGTGTGTGTGTGTGTGTGTGTGTGTGTGTGTGTGTGTGTGTGTGTACGTATGTATGTATGTATGATCATATCATGCTCATAAACATATTTAGTTGGTTATTTAGCTACACTAAACTTAGATATATAGCTTGTACTAGGTTAGGGTATTTGAGTATCTCATTTGGTTACAAGAAATACTTTTAACCCAAGTAGTCATAAATTCATACAATATTATGCATAATATTATATGAATTTATGACAACTTGGGTTGAAAGTATTTCTTGTCTTATTATTAATAACAAATGAGATAATCAAATACCCTAACCTAGTACAAGTTATATCTCTAAGTTTAGTGTACCCAAATAACCAACTAAATATGTTTATAAGAATGATATGATCAATCAACAACATACATACTTAAATGTGTGTGTGTGTGTGTGTGTGTGTGTGTGTGTGTGTGTGTGTGTGTGTGTGTGTGTGTGTGTGTGTGTGTGTGTGTGTGTGTGTTTATATATGTATGTATTTTTTTGATTGATCATATCGTACTTATAAACATATTTAGTTGGTTATTTGGCTACACTAAACTTATAGATATAGCTTATACTAGGTTAGGGTATTTGACTATATCATTTGGTTACATATGCATAATATTGTATGAATTTATGAATACTTGGGTTTAAAGTATTTCTTTTCTTATTATTAATTTTTAATGGTGGTACTATTTCAATGGCAAGGCATAGAGTCATATAGAATTAAAAATAATTTCAAACATGTTTGGAAGTTAATGAATTAAGAGGTATTTAGGGGGAAAATACTCCCCCATAAGGTAATTATTTTATTGGACACTTCAATTTTTGACTCATCATAAGTTTTTCATACTTTAGAGAATAAATAAAAATAATTAAAGAATGCTAGGAGAATATTAACGTTTCATTATTTTAATCCATTTTACAAATGTTAAAAAGGGGAACCACAAATGGATTGGGTTTTGTTATCATTATGTTTTTCTTTGGGTATGACCTTGGTAAGGAGGTGGGAAATGGTTAGACCACTAGGCTCTCATGTAGGAAAACAGATGGAGAGTTGAACTAGAGTGACACATGTATAAGGTTGAATGAGGTTGAGTTGGAAAAATAATAGGGGTTCTACGGGAATCATGCAAAGCATGCAAGATTGGCATAAGGTAAATAAGTAATAATATGGAGAGAATAATGGGTGTATTATTCATCATCACCATCATGACATCAGAAAAGAAAAAGGAGGAAGTTTTTTCAAGTAATAGGATATGGTTTTAATACAATTCATATTTGAATATGAATAAATGCATATAGCCTTGTATGGCATCATTATTTCTAAGTAGATTTTCCTATATAAAGTTGTAATAACATAATTATAGACTTGTGGACATAATTGTATTCTATCCTTAGGCCTGTAAATGTGATAATGTCTCTCCTCCTATTGTCAGATTTAAAATCCTATTGTCTTACAAGTTTCTTAGGGTTATTGATTTTTTTAGGGTTTTACTAGGTAAATCTTACGAGTTAAAAATCAAAAAAAGCCTACAAAAAGTTTATTGAGAATGTTAAGACCATTTAAATTCATTATTTTGACTTTTAGATGTTATATGATGTTTTGAAGAGGTTAGGTAACATGGGGAAACATTATTTATGGTATTTGACTACTATATTGTCTTGTTTTTTATTTTAAATCTCTATATGGGAATTTGAGGTTCCATATTTGATTTTATAAGGGTATACATGTAGTTGTAAATTCATTTTTAAATGATATCTTATAGCTATGAATTATGATAAAGAATGATAAAAATAAACTAATGTATTATGTGCGTGCGTGCATGTGTGCACCCGCGCGCGCACGCGCACACACACACACACACACACACACACACACACACACACACACTTGATTATATATAAGTAGATATATATTTATATATATATTTGTAAATTTAAAAAATGGAAGCTATTATATTTTGAGGAAATAATTAAATTATAAGAATGGATATATATTTTCCTATATCACCTATTAAATACTCATATTTCACCCTTATCTAAGCAAAGGATTTTTCAAGTCCTCTTGCTCAAAACTATTCTAACATGGGAATGACCCTAGGCTATGTTGCACCTAATATT
Organism: Torreya grandis; assembly: GCA_037957365.1. Taxonomy (NCBI): domain Eukaryota; kingdom Viridiplantae; phylum Streptophyta; class Pinopsida; order Cupressales; family Taxaceae; genus Torreya; species Torreya grandis. The sequence continues at coordinate 410,747 of JARHVA010008734.1, forward strand.
AGGTTAGACCTCTAGGGTTTTTAATGAGGATAGCTCCTCGGATTATTCATTATATTTCTCACTTAATACCTAAATAGGTTGAGATGAAAATATATAAGGAGTTACATGAATGAAAACCTAATCTAAGTGTGGTTATGCACCATGAATTCATTGCATCCACTCATAGGATTGAACTCTTGACACACTAATGGACTATGAATAGACTTAAAATAGTGCCTATAATGGTTTCCAAGAAAAATTTATTCACATAGAGATCAGTTTGATTGACTTAGGATAGATGGAAATGAGCGTAAGGCCTGATTGTAGACACTTACAGTCAACAATCCACTCTATACCTAAGACATCAACATTATGACACACTAGATGACCTATAAGGAAATATTGTTAGCACTTAGGTTAAACTTGGACCTAAAAATGGAAGATTAAACCACTTTTACATATCAAACAAATACAAAACACTAAGCATAGATTGGTGAAAATTGCAAGTGCCTTTATCACTAATCCAAGAGGTGCATGAGTACAAATTCTAGTAGATTCTAGTAATACCATCCCTAAGGGATGAAAATCAAGAGCTCAATACCTATATTTATAGGAAAAAAGAGAATCAAGAGAGAAATTTTAACATTGAAGGGGTCATCAATGAGCTAAATTCTACTTAGATTAGTAGTTACAACCACCACATCAATCCTTTCAATCTATTTTCTTTCTATATTTATACTCATTACAAGATTTTAATTCATCAGGGCCACCTCAGAAAATAATAACCATAGTCACATAAATATTTCTCCCACTTCTCCCTGCATTGATGTCACTATGACTCTATTGACATGGAAGAGTGGAAAAAAGATCATGGAGGTCAAAATTTACATTTTGAAGAATCATGGATGGCCACCTAAATCTACTCAAGATATACATTACATTAATATTCTTTACAGACCCTTAACTGATTTGAGTCCATCAAATAACACACTCTATGTTTCATTGCCAAGAGCTTAACCAAATTACACTATTAGTTTTGGATACGTGTCATCATCTCATGAAATTTGGATATTTTATCAAATCTACTTAATTGATATCCTAAGGATTCTATTGGTTTCAACCTTAATCATTAACTATTAATATATGTTTATATTTCTATATGGTGCCAATTATTAGCTCCTCATTCATCTTGATTTTATCCCTTTGATAATGTGACACTTATCAATCTCACATAGTTCCTATAGATCCACTATCAAACTCCATCCACTTCACACATTAGTGTCATGTGGTGTCCTTGTATTTGATCTAGATCTTTGACCTTTTGACTTTTTACACATCATATATCTCCTTGGATCAATTGAATATATGTCATCAATCTCCTTTTACTTGATCAAACACGTATTATTGATCTACTTGTTTTCCATGATTATACCACTTATCATTAATGCATTTAATCCTAGGATCCTCTAAATTTTTGACTATGATCTCACTATTGATCTTTGAGTGCATGATTAAACATGCTCTATTATATCTTCTTAGGACCCACTGACCTCATTGATCACTGCTCAATGTTAGATCTACTCTAAGCTTTTAGGATCTTGACACTTGTCAAAAATACATTTAGACTCAAGAATATTTAAATAAAAATGGTAAATTTATTAGGATTTAACTTGATGTCCCCACACACATCACCTTCTACCAAATTTCTCCTACATGATGTTTTAATGATGGTCTAGTTCCTCTAGTGTTTAGTTTAGTCACTTTTTGTTTTAAAAAAGGACACTATGGGGTATAGAAAAGAAAGATAAGGTAATCTTCATCAAATATTTGAATGATAGGGGATATAATTTTATATTTTGAGGCCAAAATTTTAACATTTATGGTGACTCTAATGGATTGACTAGCTTATTGGTCATGGAACCTAGACATTGTCCTAACAAAGCTACTCAAATAAGAATCATAAGGTGATGACTCATAGGACTAGATTGTAATCTTGACACCTTAGAGACTTGTAGAAGAAACAAGACACACATAAATAAGGAAATAAAATAAACCTAACACTAAAAAACATACCTAACAACTACAAACAAACAAAGGAAAGAACTAAAGAATAAGTTATAACCTAAAAACTTATGCAAAGCACTTATTTGGACAAACTAGCTAACTACTAAAAAACTAACCTAAATTTTAATTCATTCTCCCAAGGTCAAATGATAATGTTTTATGATTATTATGGCACCCTAATGTAGAGCTATCATATGATGATTCATGTGCAATCAGACTTGGATCAATAGGTGACAACTTCCTTCTATAGCTAGCACTCTTTTGATTAGATGGAAGAGTGAAATAACCATCAAGGTTCATCCTTATGTGCATGGATTGAGTATGAGGGTAAAGAATATTATCATACTCCTCCCAAATCTTTCTATCTTGCATAAATAACCTTATTTCCTCTTTAATCAGGAGATGTAACTGGTTCTACTCTTTAGGTTCAAGATGATCAACTATCAAAGCATTTTTATAAGTTCCTTGTTTTCAATATTTGACTATTGTAGAGGTGAGGTATCTAAATTTAGGTATAAGTATTCTAATTCCCCATAAAAATAAATTTCATCTTGGTCAATCAACAAATTATAAGGTTCATTTAAACTTCTTCCATCTATCTAAAAGTCATCAAGTCGATTACTCACCTCTTTCCTTTTGGCAAGATAATCATAAGGTTCTTCATCAGTTGAATTTTTATCATCCTCTTCATCAGTAGAGAGAGGTGGTTATTTAATCTAGTGAAGGTCCAAATCATATTTCCTATACACTCCTTGATTTGCATTGCTTTCCTCATTTGAATCATTAGCCTATTATTTAACTATATCACTCAAATCTTTGTTTCCAAGTTGTTTCAGCTCACTCAAGAATTCTAAGCACAAGTGTTGCCACTGATCTTATAAATCACTTGAGATGCTCTTTACCTCCATAATAGACTCATGAATGTTTTTATCTAGTTGGTTTCTTAGGTAGGGCTTAAGTTGTGCCTCTCTTACATCAACTCCATCATTATGATATTATAGTTTCCACTCATTATCCAATTTTTGCTCATGCTTACCTTCTGATCTATTGGAGTATATAGGGGTCCCAATTTGAATCTCCTATTCATAAACACTGGAAGTGTCTTCTCTAAATTATTCTTAACATTCAGCTAAAACTATATCATTGTTCATCTCTTGAATGACTTCCTCTTCTTCTACCAACTTTGATAGTTTGTCCATCATGCTTTAATGGTCATATTTTGATTTTAAATCACTTGATTTATTTTCAAGAGTGGAGAGGGTGGGAGAGAATAATATATCATTAGGTTTACTGATGCTTTTGAGGGTATCCTTCTAGCTAGGGATCTTGAATGGTTTCTTAGGAAGATCTTGGGATTGAGGAGGGATGTGAAGGGGGAAGCAAGAACTTGAGTAATTGTATATGAAGGAATAATAATAAATTTCATACCTACTATTCCTTCCTTATCTTCATTTTCAAGGGTGGGCATGATGAAATTAGGATTCATGACCCATGAAGGCTTCCATGTAGGTATTATTTTAGGATCTTTGGTAGGCATAGGATCTTGAACACAAGTGGATTAATTTTGAGAAGGAGAGTAAAGGCAATGTGCCATTGAGGTGATTGGATGAGGTGGAAAAATGTGGAAACTATAGAGTGACTTAGACTTATTTCTCACCTCCATACCATGTTCAATTTTTCACACTATATGAGATAAGTCTTTCAACAAGTACCCTCCAACCTTAGTTATAAATTCATTACCCAAAAACAAGTCAAAATAAGGTAATAAATATAATACAATAAGATCTTACATAACTAAAATCTTAGGATAGGAATGGAGGGTGAGCTGAAGGTTTTTAGCAATGCCAAATGTTTTCATATGGGATCCATTACATTAAAACTCAAAACTAGGCATGAGTTCGCACACTAAATTCAACTTGTCTACCACCAAATTAGGAATAATTGATAAGTTTTTCATAATTAAGTAGACAATTATAGTCTAATAAATCTCTTATGACTAGAGATGCAAGCGAAGGAGATGGGGTGACCAATTTAGCTGACTATTGTTGGCTTGCAGGGGTGTTTTGATGAGGAACTAGATCTTGGAATTTAACCCTTTTCTATTGTCTAAGATCCTCTTGTAACCTATCTCTTTCTCCTTTTAATTTCTTAATTTATAAATGCAAATAGTAAGTGTTTGGTATAGGTGGATTTCAAGGGAAAATAGGTTGATAATAGGACTAATTATGAGGATGAGGAGGTTGTCATGGAGGTTGAGGAGGCTTAAAGTATGGTTGATGGTCCTGGTAATATGTAGGATATGTATTATATGATTGGTAAGGATTAGTGTATGGTTCATATGGGCTATTATAAGGTGGATATGGGGGTGGAGGGTAAAAACATACCTCATGGGTTGCCATGGCTCCTTATGCAATATGTGTATCAAATCAAAACCATTACTAAAAACCTTCTTACCTTTGCAACCATGAAACCATTGATATCTCTAATCTTGAAGTTGATTTCAAACCTTCCAAAGATGTTTAACTCTCATCAATGTTACTAAAAATGATGTTGCTAATGTCCTCAACTTCCAAATGTTTTCCAATATCTTTAGAACATGCTCCAAGTCACTTGAAATTAGTCCCATTAGGCATGCTAGAAACTATTGAAGACTTAGATTACACCCTTAACTGAGTAAATTATTATTTAGGTCATCTTGCTCAAACCTATTCTAACATGGGAATGACCTTAGGTTGTGGGTCACCTAATCTTGGGTCAAACCTCTAGGGTTTTTAATGAGGCTAGCTCCTCAGATTATTTATTATAGTGCTCATCTAAGACCTAATTAGATTGGGATGAAAAGAAAGGAGTTACATGAATGAAAACCTACTCTAAGTGTGATGATGCACCATAAATTCATTCTATCCACTCATAATCTTGAACTCTTAACACACTAATAGACTATTAATAGATTTAACATAGTGCTTACAATGGTTTTCAATAAAAAGTGCTTCACATAGAGGTTAGGTTGATTGACTTAAGCTAAAGGTAAATGAGGGTAAGGGATAATTGAAGGCACTTATAGTTAGCAGTCCATTCTAAACTTGATACATCAACATTATGACACACTATATGACCTACAAGTAAATCTTATTAGCACTTAGGTTGAACTTGGACCTAAAAATGGAAGATTAAACCACTTTTATAGATCAAACAAATACAAAACACTAAGCACAAACTGGTAAATAACTACAAGTGCCTTTCTCACTAATCTAAGAGGTACATGAGTACATATTCTTGTAGAGTCTAGTCATACCAGCCCTATAGGATGAAAACCAAGAGCTTAATGAGTACATTTATAAGAAGAAAGAGAAGCAAGAAAGAGAAATTTTGGTGTTGAAGGGGTCATCAATGAGCTCAATTCCACTCATAATAGTAGTTACAACCACCATGTCAATCCTTTTAATCTATTTCTTTTTGCATTTATGCTCCTTAAAAGCTTTTAATTCATTAGATACACCTCAAAAAATAGTTACAATAGTCACATAGGTCTTTCTCCCACTTCTCCTTACATTGATGTCACTATGAGTCTATTGATGTGGAAGAGTGGACAAAAATTCATGGAGGCTAAAATTTCCACTTTGAGCAATCATGGATGGCTGATTAAATCTCCTCAAGTTCTTCATTACATTAATGCTCTTTACAAACCCTTAACTAATCTAAGTCTATCAAAGAACACACTCTATGTTTCATGCCAAGAGCTCAACCACACTACACTGATAGTTTTGGACACATGTCATAATCTCATACCATTTGGATATTTGATCAAATCTACTCTATTGATATCCTTAAGATTATATTGGTTTTAAACTTCATCATCGACCATCGATCTATGTTTGGCTTTCTAGATGGTACCAATTATCATCTCCCCATTCATATTTATTTTATCCCTTTGAGAATGTGAAACTTTTTAGTCTCACATTATTCCTATGGATATACTATTAGAATTCATCCTCTTCACATATTTTTTCCGTGTGTTGGCCTTAAATTTTATCTATATCTTTGACCTTTTGACCTTACATACATTGTAAATCTCCTTAGAGTGATTGAATGCATGTTGTTGATCTCCTTCTACCTAATTGAATGCACACCTTTGATCTACTTATTTTCCATGATCATGTCACTTTTCATTGATGTGTTTAATCCTAGAATCCTCTAACTTTTTGACTATGAGATTGTCATTGATCTCTGAGTTCATGATTAAATGTTCTCTATTGGATCTTCTTGGGACCCACTGACCTCATTGATCACCACTCATTGTTAGATCTACTCCAAGCTTCCATGATCTTGACATTTGTCAGTAATGCATTTAGACTCAGGAATATTTGAATCAAAATAATTAATTTATGATGCTTGAAATTAACATCCCCATGCACATTACCTTTTTTCAAATTGCTCTTGCATGATGTTTTAATGATGGTCTGGTTCTTCTAGTGTTTAAGTTCATCATTTTTTCTTTAAAACAAGGACCTTATGGGGCATAGAAAATAAAGCTAAGGAAATGGTCATCAAAGCTTCAAATTATAGGGGATGACATTTTGGCTTGTGAGGCCAAAATTTTAACACTACCCTCATATTTTCATGTGATTATTTGAATAACTCATGTGATTATAAGAGATGGTTGAGCTTATAGATAAGAATACTTAAATTTAGTTATTGTGATAAGTTGCCTTATTGGATAAATTTATTAAGATGGTGTTGTTATATATAAAATATCCTTTTCTTGAGTAGTAAATCATGGAGGTACTATTATAGGAAATAAAAGGTAAAACTTGTATTATAAAACATGCCTAGAATATAGTGTTATTTTGGGAGAGTTGCTTTAATATTAAACTATGATGAGATAAAGTGGAAGAAAGGATTGATTTTGGGTTAGAGACTTATGGACCCATTAGATTAAGTAATAAAACATATTTATATTCACAAATAGGATGGAGTTTTAGTTATAGTTATTTCTAGTTGTAGTTTTAATGAATATATTTAGTATAAATATTTATAAGATGAAAAAGTAGAATCATATATATAGGATGGCAGATTTGTCTTCCTTAAAGATGCCTCAAGCTAGCTTATAATTATCAGTTGTATTAATTTAAGGTTTATAGGTAATAATAAATATAGATAAATTTATGCCAAGGTGGACATTCAAACTTAACTAGTTTCACACTCCAAAAAATGATATGGATGTATTGATTGTTCTTCAAAGTGAATCTAAGTATAAATAAAGAATAAGATAGTGAATTAAAGATTTGAATATTTGAAATTATAGATATAAATCTTGAAATTTAGAATATAGTCTAAATACATTCTTGTTGTGAAATGGATTTCTTCTTTATTAGATCATGATAAATTAAAATATGAAAATAAATGGGTTTTTGAGTGGTGTTCATGGTTATTACATAGTGATTTAAAATAGATAAATGGTTTGCATGAAATTTAATTTTGGGTATAGATTAGTATCAGATGTATTTATTGACATTATAATAGAATGATATGTTTGGATAAAATCACAAAATGACTTTATTATATTTCTAAATCAATAAACATATCTACTATGGAATCAGTTGGATTCATGATTTATGATTTCTTACATATTTCACTATTGCATAGTACTTTATTTCTCTACTTTTGAATATTTATTTGTATATTATGTATGGATAATAGGAGGTACATATATGATTATGGTTGTGAGTAACTCATATACGTATCCCTTGATATCATCATGTCATGATTCAGTAGTAAAGAGTTTTATGTGAGTGAAAGTGACTTAGATTATTAAATTTGAATTCTATAATAAATTTTTTTACCAAAGTAATGTTATAATTGAGACATTATTATGTCACTATACTTCTATTTTACATGTGTTGTTGATATAATTTAGATAGAGTAATGGATTTTATTGTCTATTTGATTAATGCATGTAATAGTGTTAGTGCACACATGCATTTTGGTTGTTTCTCAATATTCACGCTATTTTAATATACCCCTTTATGAAGGTTAGGTCCACTCCTAGAAGGGAGGTTAGTAGGAGACCATTGGTCTATGGTTAGAGTTAAAGCACTTAGATGATTTTCTCCCTCTATCAACTAATTCAACTAGATGGAATTACACTTAGGTTATGTGATGATTCATGGAACTATTTTATGTATCTCATATTGTAATTTTGTACTTCTTGATATCTATATTTGACATTGTACATCATTTTACTTTATTTTGGATGTATATTCAACATAATAGTAGTTTTAAATTTGTATATTGTACTAAAAATAAAAATAGTAGTGGCTATAAATGTATTTACAATTAATCTATAGATTATATTAATATTTGTAGTATTTTTTCCATTTTATTACATTTGATGGTCAATTATTCTATGTATTGATTAGTTTAATTCTTGAGTACTAAATGTGTTTTAATTAGCTATTGGGATGATGTGATTGTTGCATTTATTGCTTGAGATTCATTTAGTTTTCAAGTATTAAATGGTTAGCTATGAATAATCTTGACACTAATTATACTATATATATTATAATTAATGTCAAGATTATTCATAGCTAACTCTTTAATACTTGAAAACTAATTGAATCTGTAGCAATAAATGCAAAAATCACATTATCCCCCTATATATATAAGTTAGCCTAGTAGGGTCTAACAATCATTCATGATCATGATCATGATGAAAGCTAAGAGTTAGATCCTTATGAATTATTGTTTTTAATAGTGGTCACTTTGTCTATCATCATGGTTTATGGTTATTATGAGTCTTAGGTCACCTGTAGAATGGGATATCATTTTTTAATTACACTTTTTTGGGATGTCCACATCAAATCATTTCAAATTAAAATTTATCTTTATTGATAATTATGGCTTTATTACTAGCTTTACTCGACATATCTCATCAAACTATTTGACTAGTGCCATAAATTTTTATAGTTTCTATATAAAATCTAGTATGGGAGGATATAGAAACATAGTTGAGCCCACCTCCTCTTAAACTATTATTGGCAATTTGAACTATTAAGGCCAAATTACAATCCCTATAGTTATAAACATTTCATGGTCATCATAGTGTCTTATTTGTCAAGTGAAGAGTGAGTTGTTTATTGTCATGTTCATAGTTTAAAGTGTCATTTTGAGGTTTTTATAGAGTTTCAAGTGGTTCTATGATCTGAAAATGCTCTGAAGAAGATGGGGAAAAGAGGATAATTCATGACTTGTCATGAAGTTTTTTGGAATACTTTGGTATATGTAAGGTATGGAAAAGATATATAAAATAAAAAATGTGATGAAAATTCATCAAAAATTCATTTGAATCCTGTTATAGGGTTATGATATGCTTATATGACTTTTAGTGGTAGTTTTCCTATGTAAAACTATACAAAAAGACAAAAATTTGGTCTTTAAATGTAAAATATGGTATTAAAAGGCCATAAAATTATTCAAATTACCTTTTAAAACATTCATGTATATGAATATATATTATTCATAAAGATTCACATTTATAAAAGGTCATTTGAGGCAATTCTAAGTGTGAAAAGGGTCTTTTTGGGATCCCATGTGCTAATTTTGGCTATATAAAGGTGTTAGATGACTTAAAACTTGTCTTAACGTGTGTTTTGACTCATTTTCCTTAGCTCATGCTCTATTTCTTGTGGTGGAAAACTTATGTTAGAAATAAAAGGCAAAAAAGAGTCATTTTCATGCATATTTCAAGCAAAGTATGGATTTATATGACCATTCTGTATAGATGAAGCCATAAGAAATTAGATAAGGGAATATAAGATGTTACATAAGAATTTAAAGGAAAAATAATTTGATACAGGCTAACAAATAGTCTCTTCCATTCACCTTGCTAGTTTGCACATAGGGAAAGCTCTTCAAGTTTCTAGGTGGTATGACTAGGAGAGAGAAAATCCAAGTTAGTAATTTTGGCCAAAGAAATTAGACTCAAAGAGATTATTGATGGAGAAATTGGTTATAAAATTGTTCATATATCCTTCATGATTCATCCATTTGAATTCAAGGAATACATCAATAGTCTTACATCTAAGAAGGTAGTCAATTTTCAATAATTTCTCCTCATCAAGGCATCACAGTAAAAAAATTCTAGGCTTTGAAGATTCTCAAAAACAAAATTCACCCTTATATGTCATCCATAACTATTTTTTACACACATTTTGGGAACAAATAGAGCTCAAAAAGTCAAGATAGTGCAATTCCATATTTTATAATCAAAGGAGAAACAATTATACAGCCTAGGAGAGAATAGGGTTTAAAGATTTCTTGGTTTCTTGCTTGTTAGGCATCTTTCATGTTATTATATTATCCAAGTAGGATTATCAATAGATTATTCAAAATATTCATAGAAAAATATCATTAATGGATCTCAAAATAATCTCAAATGTCCCTTTTAGAAAATGTTAAGGATTTTTTAGCATTTCTTAAAGTACTTATTATATTTTTGGGTTTTAGTTTCAGCCTCTTATCCTCCTTCAAAGGCCTCCAAATTGACATATGAGGTAGAGGATATGATTAGTCTTGCATCAGACCTTTAATCTAACCTTGGTATACTCTTATTGTCTCTTATAACCTCCATTTTGGTTCATCTCCATATACACTATCATACACTACCTTTGCACTATTGTAAGGCTTCATTTTCACCTTCATTCATGTTTCCCATCCTCCATTCATGGTTTCTCACCTTCCACTCATCTCTATCTCATAATTTAATTGTCATAAGGATTCAAAAGTAAAGATTTTGGCATGGTCATTCAATATGAAGATATGCAAACCAATAAAACATCATATATAGTTGAGAAGGTAACCTATAGCCATATCACCAATAGTCATGAGATTTTTCATGAAATATAAATGAATAAAATGATAGGGAATATGTATTATTAAAGGTCTATACTCACACCATCTCATCAAGATGCAACAAGAGAAGTATAAAGATAATGCCATGGTTTTGATGTCTTCCTTATAGTAAAACTTAGTCCTTGTCCATACAAGAATAGTCATCTATAGTGATCAAAGACATAGTCTTTTAAGATGTTTTGTCATGACATCAACATATGAGTGAAAATTTGGAATTTAATGAGGGGTTCTAGGACCCACTTTATGATGTCATTCATATCATAAGCCGAAGAGAACACCATAATTAAAAAATAAATTATCCTTTATGACACCTAAAAACCTAGTATAGTAGATAAAACATGCTATATTCAAGTGTCTTGGTAGTTATTAGGTCTATCTAATGAATCTTAGTGCCTGGTTGGAGTAACTAATACATGATAGTGAATTTAATAATCTAAAAGAGGGAGATAAAAATTAAAACATGTTTAAATTATTGAAATGGATTGGGAAGAACAAGAATAAGAGACCTATAGTCAGCCTAGAGATAGTCAAGAATGAGCTATAGTCAATAAAGAGAGACAGTGCTTTGAGGGGAACTTTCATAATGGAGACCTTTCAAGAAGAGATTATTAAAGTTGTTAAGATATCATAATACATAGATAAAATCATGGACACATATGTTTCATTAAATATCTCTAACATTCCAAAAGTATGCTATAATATGTACACACACCTATAAATAATTAAATATAAAACATGTTGATCATCAAAATCTAACACAATTTCTCCCAAAAATAGATTATCTGTAATAAAATATAGTCAAGCATAGGAAGAGAAGGTTTATTTTCATAATGATGGTGGTATGGTTTGAAGGAATTTAGTTTTATAAAATGAATGCACATAAGTTGTGTACTTTTGAGGAGACCTCAAGGAATGAAACTTAGTTTAACATTCAATTTCATGAAATCTCTACCTACAACTAGCTCCAAGCACTTATCAAACATATTGACAGTCAATAGAAGGACAAAGGGTCTTGTCATGATCCTTGGTTTCATAAGGTTTATATAATGATTAATGTATCATGAAATGTTTTAAGAATATTTTTCAAGATATAAAATTTCAATGACACAAGGACTCAGGCTTCTTTCTTGAAACACACACCTATAGCCACATATATACAGGCTTTTCTTCAAGTTGGTATGTTGAATTAGGGCTAATGGTCTATAAAGAGGTTTCATGTTCAAGATAATATTTAAGGGAAAATTGATATATGAATTCATAAACACTATAGATATCATGATGGGGGATAAAAGTACTAAGATAACATAGTCAAGGTCAACACACAAGCACCAACAGTCATATAAATGGTATTACCCTCTCACACAGTCATATGCTCTAAAGTGAAAGGGATAAAGACAATCCACTAAAAATTGAGAATTATGATATCTTATTTAAATAAAGTGATAATTTTAATTCTATAACACCTTGGTTAAAATTACTAAAGTACTACCAAGCATGAAGTTGAAGGTGATAGTACAAGATTGTATGGATTTTGACTATGTAAAGGCCTAAGGCGTTGTTTGAAGAGTCAATATGATATGAAAAAAACTAGTGGAATTAAAAATTAATTATTATATGATCACAAAACACTTATTCACCTTAAAATGTACACCTATAGCACTGTTGGTACAAGCAAGCAAGCTTCTTGAAGGATATAAGGTCATACATAGGTGGCATGAGGTTGTAAGTTGAAAAATGAAGGATGAAAACATTTAAATTAGGACTTTAATATAATTTAAAATAATATTAATCATGTTATATTACAAACCAAGGTGAAAAATAAATAAACTCAGTCTTGAAACTAGACCAAGCAAGCAGCTCAAACTAACTTTTAGTAAAAAGAGCCTCAAGGCCAAAATATGCATCATCTAAGAATGAGACTTGGTATTATTGATAATAATTATTTAATATGAATATAAAACATATTTTTGGGATAAAATTATGTGGGTAACCATTTACTATTTTTACATAGTCAACCTCATGTCTAATCACAGTTAAAATGGAACCATGCAGGCTTCTTGAGGTGTTTTAAGAAGTGGTAGAGGATTTATAGCTCATAGAAGGTATTTTAAAGCATGGGAAGATGTTTTTAAATATTAAAATTTACTTTAAAGAGTGATCACACTCAAAAAATATATAAAAACCATGCCATTTAGGAGTAAAACAAGTAGTCAAGCACCAAACCCTCAAGGCACACAGTCACACCTTTTGACTCTTTCATGAGCTAGTCCTATATTTTATGTTATTTAAGAAATTTTGGAGGGTTAATTAAACCTTGGAGAATTTTTTTAAGTGAATAATTTTTATAAAAAATGTTTGACATGACTCCTTAGGCTTTCTTCCTTGCACACACAGTCTTGGTAGCCTCTTGAAGCCCATTTTCACTACATAGAGAACTTGAAGTGTCTTTTGCATGGGATATCATGATTTTCACTAATGATGAGGGAGAAAATATAATAAATTTTCATGGAAATTGGTTTCCCATTAGAGGTTTGTATGTTATGGACAATACTTAATAAGACCTAGACCTCTAAAACCCTTGTAAAACCCTCATAACCACCTGATGGAGAAAAGAAGACAAATTATGCATCTAGTTGATTATTTTGAGATATGAAATGAAATTTAAGGTATTATAAACTCCCATAAACACATCCATGACTAGTTTTTTGGAACATACAATACCTTAATTATATAAACTAAGAAAAATAAGTCAATTTTTGAGTTAGAAAGCAAGGGAAAAATGGATAATTTCACATTAAAAGGACCTGAGAATTAATATAGGATCATAAAATCTCTCAATAAAACTTATAAATTAATCAATAAGGGTCATTTGGTTCATTTCCATGAGCATATAGGTTTGAAAATTAAAATAAATACCTATCTCTATGCAAGGTGAAGAGGAATGGCTTGTTTAAGCCTATATCATGACTCTAAATCATCACAAATAGGTCATTAATGTTTAACATAGTAAATATGACCCTATAAACTCATAATTAAGTCTAGAGTTTGAAAAAACTATGCAAACACCTTTGCTTGTTCTTGAGATCATAAGATAAGGTCATCAAAAGGGGGTACTAGGAGCCAAAAAAAGGTCATGAGCGCACTATAAATCATCATAAACATCATAATCAGGTTTTAATAGAGTTTTATTCTAAGTTTTAGCCATAGGTAATTATTATAATATATCATCTTGGTTCAGGAGAGCCTAATACTTTCTAAAGAGCCTATTTTCCACTCTAAGAGGAGATTTCAAATGCTCACCCTAATACACACCTTTTTATGGGATTTTGAGGTTTTTTGGGGATTTAGAGGGCCTAATACACTAAAATTTTGTGTAATATGTTCATATATTTAGGGTTTAGGCTTTATGAATAATCGTTAAGAGCCCAGAGCACTCTTAAACCCTTACAAAACCCCACTAGCAGACCTATTTGTAGATATTTGAAGATTTATGCATCCAAACTCCTTGAAAACTAATTACTATCACTTTTATAATTAACAAAAATCTAATATATTCATGTCTATGTCCATTGGTTGTATATATATTATATGAATTTGGCATAAAATAGGTTTTTGATAGATAAAATCTCAAATGATGAGGTACAAAGTAGTTTACATGAATTCAAATCCATGAAGAGTGAATTTTGTAACTTTTTATTAATCATAAATTGATCATAGATATTATTTTAAGTTCCCTTTGGATCTCATCCAAAATAGCCAACCTGTAGGAAATAAAAGGAAAGGCTAACTAGTCAACAAGTTTGACTAATTTACAGATGTTTCAAGCCAAGAAGGACCCATTTCATGACATAATGAATTTTACAATGTCTTTATTTCATCCTTTTTTAAAATTTTAAAGTTATTTTTTAGGCTCTAATGGCCACCAAGTATAAAAGTTAAGCTACTAGGTCAATTTTGGCCTAGTAGGACTATTTATTCAATCAAGTAGAGAAGATTAGCATAGAAGTTTATTGATAGGAGATAATGTGGAGTTTTCATTCCTATTCATATATTTCACATCATGAAAATTTGGTCCTTGATTTCAAATAAAATATTAAATATTCCTTGTGATGAGTTAACTAGGCTTTAATTGCTTCATATACATGCATAACTCATCTTGAGTTCCAATCATAATTTGACTCACTTCCATAAGAGTTTTCAAAGTTAATAATGGAATATCATGATAAAAGATGAGATTTTATAATAAAATTAGGGTCCACCATCTTGTTTTCAATGCCAAAGTATCATGCAAATTTCATTAAATCATCATGCAAGACACCAAACACAAGCAGAAGTCTTAAGGACTAATGTTTGCATTTTATAATTGAAATTAGACTTGGAGTTAATGATATTTTTCTTATCCTTCTCTCTTAAATTCCACTTTGGTTAAATTTATTCAATTTTATATTTATTTATGCCTTTAGGCCATTTTTAAAGATCTCTTAGGTTGGTATAGAGTTACTATAAAGAAATTGTAACTTACACCAGAAGTTAATAAAGAGAGTTTGTTACAAATCATTTTATGGTTGTAGTGTGTAATTTTTATTGTTTATTTTCATATAAGTTTGATAATTATCCACTTTTTTAGGTCCTTTCCTTAATAACTACTATTATTTCATCCTTTATAAGTCACCTGAAGAGCTAAGAACAAGAATTGTGTTGAAGAATGTTAGTATACAATATCTTTAGAGACCTTCATTTCCACACCTTCTATTTGAAAACCTTCTTTCAAACATTCATTTGAAACACTAGTGTTTAATACTTATCTAAGAAATTTTTTTTGATAATTTTTTCCATTTTGATTCATGTGTGTCTAAGTTTCAAAGTTTACAAAGGATCAATCACTATTCAGGTGCATCACCATCATAGCATAAATTTCCCTTTCAATTTCTTAATTACTATTTTCATCCCAACATCAAATAGGTTTTGTAATTAATCTTAAATTTGCATATTCAAAGTAGATACCCTCACAACTATAGGTATGGTATATATATAGGTATCCCACAACCTTAGACCATTCTAATGTTAGTATAGATATGAATCAAATCTAAGCCGTCTAACTTCAACTGGGTGCTATTTGGGTTACTAACAATTATGGTACGCCTAGTGGGACTACTTATTTATAGGAATTGAATCATATAACTAAATATTTTATTATATTAGTAATATTCAAAAGTGTCTATTTTAGGTTTAAATATATTTCATGCCACCAAGAGTGGTCACAAGATCTTCCTCTAAAGGGAAAGAAATAGAGTTTTTTGAGTTGTATTTATAATTAGCAAATAAAAAGAAAGCTTCTCAATCTAATCCAAATCCCAAACCACCTATTTATCCTATTTTTTTCCAAATAAATCCTCCTACTCAAACAAATATTATTTAATTAAACATTATTGTGAATCCTATACCCTAAATGGCTATTCCTAGAAGACAAGAATTTTTTGCCTTTCAATAGTGGTAGCCCCTTGAACATCAATCAATTTTATGATATTATAGATGATACCTTGAATATTATCCCTTATTTTATAGGATAAAATAAAGTTACTCCTATATAACATATTGTATATGTATCTAATATTTGTTCAATGCATAATGTCACTCAGGAAAATGTAGCTATGAGGTTGTTGACAACCTCATTCAAAGGTAACACACTTAAATGGTATAGACGAGTGAAACTTGAATACATTAATATCTAGGATGTATTTGGAAAAGTATTGTGTAAAAACTTTGAGGACAAAATTCATCATCTTTCATTGGTGAAGTAGCCAACTACAATCCATAGGTTTCCTCTTGATTTTATGATGCATTTCAACTTTAGGTTTTAGAAAACCTAGAATAGAATCCCTATAATTATCAAACCCACTCCCAACTATGCATTTTTGTACTAACTAAAAGATATTAATTTAGATGTGGTGGTCATGATCCAATCCATGGGAGGAAACACTTTACTAGAGGCTTATTAATTAGCCATAAGGGCTAAAAACTACCTAATACAAGTAGGTAAATTGTCTCCAAGACCACCTATGCCTTTATTTCTAGAGATTCATCCTCCTACTCCTACTATTGCTCTAATTCTAAATCCATCAAGTCTTTATCAAATAGAGGGAAATTATTTTGATAGATTGGGTAAGATATAAAGTCTACACAAGGCTAAAAATAATAAGTTGGTGGTAATATAAAGGTAGCAAGCTCCACCTTGTAGGCCTTACTATAATCCTAATCAAAATTACCAATATAATAGGCCACCCTATCAATCCAATCATCAAGGAAAAAGGAAAAAATCTCAATCAAGGAAATACAAAGCTAACACTACAAGAAATACGAGAGCTTTAGTTTTAATTCAAAGTAATTATGTTCAAGAAGGACAATGGAATAATCAATGGGATAAAAAAAATAACCTAGAAATGGATCCAGCTAGTTAGAATTATCAACAATCTTATATGCAAAAAAGTTCATCTCTTCCTCCATATAATGATAAACCACCTTCTCAACACAAGGAAGCTTCTCTACCACATGGATATATTCCTTATTTAACTCAAGTTGAGATTCCAAATCAACAAGGAGAAGGTAGTATCAAAGCACCTACTGAAACTATATTTTTTAACTTCTAGGAAGGTGAGAATTTTTTTATCATATGATAGTAAATCAAGGCCAAAACTTGTCCAATGTGGACAATTCTATTTCAGCCCATACTATATCCAAGAAAAGGGAAATTGGTGAGGTTTTATGTCTTAAAAAAGTATCTCTTTTTCCTTCTCAACCACCTTAGATGAGCACCACTCAAGATGTGCCTCAAAATACATCAAATCAATAAGCACAATATGATAAGGGGTAAAATTTGAAGGGCCCTTTCATCACACAATTCGCACAAAATTTAGGAAGTACTTCTACTCCTAAATTTCATCCTAGGATATTGACTTATGTGCTTAGTATTATGGATCAAATTAATAAGGCTTTTATGTCTATTTCTATGTGGGATTCACTTCTAATTCTATGTCAAAACGACCTCTTACAAGAAGAGATTTCAAAGTTACATGTCTCAATTAAACAACCAAAATGAGAAAGAGTAAGTGTTTTTATAAAAAAATTAAATGAATTTATTGATCCTCAAGTTCCAAAGGTGATCAATCCACCTCCATTTTATCTTTTAGTTATCATAGGAGAGTGTTTAGTTTAGAATTGTATGATTGATAGTGGGGCTAATACCCCTATCATGCCCAAGTCAATAGCTGACAAACTAGGACTTTAGTATGACACTCATGAGAAAGGAGTCTTGAAATTATATGGGTCTCCTATGAATGCTATAGGTGTTTTGAGAGATATTAAGTTTATACTTATTTCTTGTCCAAATTTTACCATTACACAAGATGTAGTATTTGTTGATCTACCTCCTTACTTTGCACTTTTATTATCTAGAGATATCACTACTAATTTAGGAGTTACCTTTATTCATATTTGTCCTACATGGTTTTTACAACTAGGTATGGAACCAAATTCACAATAAGGTCTGAACCTAATTCTATATTTCACCTAGTACCTTCTGTGCCAAACATGTTAAATGTGAATTATAGTATCTCAAAATAAGATGAACATATCAATGATTAAGAACCTTCTAAGTCACTTGAAGACATACCATATTTAATCATATATGAATACCTTATTTATAATCATGGATATAAACCCTAAAAAATTATTCAAGAATCAAGTTTAATGTTTACTATATGCATGAAGAAGGTGACTTCATGCCTAGTCTCACTAGCCTAATGTAGGATCAAGAAGGAGCGTGGAATTTGTACTTTGATGGATCACGATAAAATAATTGAAGTGGGTCTGGTGTAATATTGGTTTCTCATCAAAATAAAATTATTACTCTTTTGTAATATTTTAATTTATTTGCACATCTAATACTGTAGATTATGAAGTTCTTATTCATGGTCTATAGTGGGCAAGAAAGAGCGGTATTAATATTCTATAGGTCAAAGGTGATAATGAATTGGTAGTACATAAAGTTATAGATATGAGTGAATCAAATAATCCTCTTCTAAATTCCTACAAACATAGATTTTGGGACCTTATGAAAGACTTATAGGAATTTGATGTTTTCTCCATTCCTAGAGGATCCAATCAACATACAATTAGACTTGTTTCCATAAGAGCACAATATTATATTGTGAATAAGATCAAGAAAAATAAATATCATTCCTAGATCAAGGTTATATGTATGCCTTAAATTCCAAATAATGATGTAAATTTTCAAGTTTTTGAGAGTGACAAAAAGATTTCGTATTTCTTATAGAATGAGACAGAATTCTTCCCAAAGAATCATGATAAATTGCAACACCAATATGAAGATCACATTATGAAATTAATATCAAAAAAGTTTCCCAAAGGTTTGGTGACTTTATAAATAATTTTTAATTAATATTATCATCTAATAAAAGATAAGATAAACATCTCTACTAGAAAATAATATAATGAGAAAATTGCCATAGTTGAAGGTAAGCAACTCAGGTTGGGAAAAGTCAACACTAATACTGAGAGAGAATCTTTCATATTATTTTGTAAGGATTTAATGGATGTTTTTTATTGTTAATATCATGATTTGAATTTTTTTGATACTAGGTTATCACAACATATAATTGAACTTGAAGATGTTAAACTAGTGAGATAGAAGCAAAGGCCAATCAACCCCAAGGTTGAAATCCTCATGAGAAAAGAACTTTTAAATATGATTAAATCTAATATAGTATTTCCTATCAATAATACTACATGGGTTGAAAATCTTTTACCTATGAGAAATAAGAATGGAGAGATAAGGCTATGTT
Source organism: Torreya grandis (assembly GCA_037957365.1). Lineage (NCBI taxonomy): Eukaryota > Viridiplantae > Streptophyta > Pinopsida > Cupressales > Taxaceae > Torreya > Torreya grandis. The sequence goes on from JARHVA010008734.1 coordinate 430,561, forward strand.
TAGAATTCAGAGATCTAAATAGAGTATCATTGAGATATCACTACCCTCTTCCCTCCATAGATCATATTTTGAAATGAGTTTCAATTTCACAA